>JAQHUG010000121.1:1620438-1662493 GCA_028555095.1 Dicrostonyx torquatus
GGAAGCAGGAAGCTCCCTTGGCATTCCTGCGCAGACCACCAAGGAGGCAACATGTCCGGCTGAGAAAAGGTACTGGCCATGTGGCTAACATAGATGAGAACAATGGGTTAATATAAGTTATAAGAGCTGGTAAGAAGCCTGAGCTAATGGGCCAATCAGTTTATAACCTAATGCAGACTCTCTGTGTGATTTTCTTTGGGGCTTGCTGGCTGCGGGGTACTGGGCTGGACAGAAACCCCAATGAGCAGGCCCCTCATGTTACATTTCACAAATATAATAATCTTAGATTTTAGAAATGGAAGACACCACCTGTTGTGGCTATGTGCACCTGTAAATCCCAGCATTCAGGAGATTGAAATAGGATTGGGAGTTCAAAGTAATTTACACATAGCAGCTCAGCCTTGTCAATATAGTAAGACTCTGTCTCAAAAACTATATATATTGTTTTTTGATAAACGGCTTCTCTGTGTCTCCCTGGCTGCCCAGGAACTAGCTCTTATAGATCAGGCTGGCTTCAAATTCACAGAGATCAGCCTCTGCCTTCCGAGTGCTGGGATTAAAAGCATGCACCACCACCCCCGACAAAAACAAAAAAAAAATGTTAAAGAGTGAGAATTCACTTATAAAATCATCCAATATTGGGAAACATGCCTCAAATCATCAAACTTCTTCAACCACTTAGGGAATACTGAAACAGGAAATAATGTCTTCCCAGGAATCACAAGCAGTGTGGCTACATGTATTACAGCAGTAGCAAAGAACCAGAGAAAGAGGTAGTTGTGGATGAGGGAAATGATGGAAGACTACTTGGAGGAGACCGATTCTGGGCTCAACCAAAAGAAAGGATCAGATTTCTAAAGACAGCTGTGGAAAGTCAAGTTTGCGGGGAGGATAAATAGGAGAACAAACAGAAGGAGAATGGACAGCATGGGGGATGCAGTCCAGACAAAGGGTATCAGAGTGTAGACAAAGGTGTTGAGAAGTAAGCCTTATCATAGAGCAGGGTTGGAACTACATATTAGAGGGTTTTGAATGATGAATAAATTCTAACACAAAGATAGAGCAGTGGGGTTACTTTTTCCATGAAAGAATCGTCTGCTCGTATTTTATGAACAATCCAATTGCTACAGAAAAATGTCAAATGAAAATCAGAGTCCCCATGATTATTGATTTTCTTCTGAAATTTGCCCCAAATTGCTTCCTTGAAGTTCTTTTAAATTATCAGTCTTTATTTTGCAACTGTGTCACCACTGCAGTCTTGCCAATGCAGCCCCATGATTATATTGCACCATAACCCAGCTACACACATTCTAAGGGAGAAAGCAGCCCCACAAGTATTGAGCGTCGTGCTTAAAGGCAACAGACAAAAGAAATTGCAATGCTCTTCTCCCTCTCTCCCTCCCCTGTCTCCTCTTTTGAGGTTATAATATAATTACATCATTTCTCCCTTCCCTTTCCTTCATTCCAACCCTCCTTGTTCTTGCTGCTTTTCAATTTCTCCTTCATGACCTATTTTCATGAATTGTTCTCTTTAAAAATTCAGTAAACCAAAATGGCTTTTTTCAGCCCTTGAAAAATAACTCATCAGTGTAATCTTTCCCATTTGCACATGCTGGCACACACTGAAAAAGTACAAATGTCCCAGGAATCTGATGTGACTCCTTGCTAATGACATTTTCTGCTTCATTCTTTCAGCCAAGAAATAATCAGAGAGTAAAAGGGGGCCTATCTTTTTGTTAGGGTGCACATAGAGAACAACGCTTGGTTTAGATGATGCAGCTGTGCTAGAAAATCAAATAGAGTAATGACAAGAAGAAAATAATGGCAGGGATGAGATGGAAGGTAGTGGGGAAATGGAAACTGGTTATACAAACATGTCCGAGAGGCAGTGATTGAGATGAGAAAGATTAAACCAACAGAACTATGTTATGCTACAGTTGACATGAGAAAATCAGACCCAGAATTACAGAATTTTAAGAAAATATACATTAGAAAGCTCATAAAATATTGAGATGAATAGCTGAGACTGCATATTAAAAATCTATCTGGAATTTCTTAATGAATGTTAGTAAGAGCCAATAGTTTAAAAAATTATGATATATAGAGCAGTTGGAAATTGCCAGGACCACATATTTCTTGAACAAGCATATTTAAAACATTTGCATGTTACTGTCGTCTCTGCCAAATATCAGATTTCCCTTTGAGAATTTCTGTATCACATTATGTCTGTGAACTCATACACTTCCCTCACGTACTCTGTGCTTCATCCAAATTGGACTGCTGCTTCTCTATTCCCAGGTCATAATTTCCAACCTCTTTGCCTTTGTTTTAACTTTTTTCTCCATCAAAACTGCTCTTGTTCTCATCCACTCTGACTTTATCCCCATATGGACATGTGCAAATCTTACGTTTTTCTAAAGTCCACCCCAAAATCTTTTTTTATGTCTTCGCTGATTCTACTTGGCATTTCTTTCTACCTCCTTTTACAATAATATCCAAACCCCCTTTTGTAGGACTTTCTGCCCCTCTGCTAGGACATTTAATGACAGGAACATATTAATACTGAAGTACATGCTTTCTTTTTCTAACCTGTAAGTTCTTTCAAAAAGAACTTCAAGTGGGGTTATCTTTGTATACAACATGCAGCATACATACACCAACACATAACACACACACACACACACACACACACACACACACAGAGAGAGACAGAGAGAGAGAGAGAGAGAGAGAGAGAGAGAGAGAGAGAGAGAGAGAGAGAAGCCTTATACATAGACAACGGTTGCATAGCACAGTTAACTACCTGAGCATTCAATAACTATTTATGGAAAGAGAGTGAAAAAGAAAGAACGTGAGTTTACTGTCTGGAAAGCAAATTATATTGGAGTAATTATGTATTCCATTCACATATACATATTTGTGGGAATTTTGTTTAGATACACCAGATAAACTGACAGGAAAATCAGCGACAACCCTTTGAGGTAGAAATATGAGTTTTATCATCTACTACAGCTCAGCAAATGTCTGTTTTTAAATACTAGCATTGTTTCTAATCTCCATGGCAACATAGTAATTACCTATTATTATCCCCTGCTTTCCAGATGAGTAAAATGAATCTCAAACAATCTAGATTACATAACTAGTAAAGAAAAAAAATAAAGCAGAACTGGAAATTGGACCTGGACCTGCCTTACTTCAATGCCTGTGTTCTTTGCAATAGCATGTTTTCCAAAGCCATTCTCACAATTACTCTTCAATATGGTTCACACAGCACAACAGCAAAAGTGAGAGAGCTGGGTATTCACATTCCTTGGTAACTTAATCACTGCGTCTTATACCGCTAAATGTCCACTTTCCTCTCTAACTACAATGGAAAGTCTTATCACCTCTTTTTCAACACCCCACAAACCTGTTACTAACATACAACCCTCATAGCCTGATTAAAACCTTAGTCTAGCTGGGTGGTACTGGCGCATGCCTTTAATCCCACCACTCAGGAGTCAGAGGCAAGCAGATCTCTGTGAGTTTGAGGCCACCCTGGTGTAAAGAGCTAGTTTCAAAACAGCCAGTGCTGTTACACACAAAAACCCTGTCTCAAAAAAAGAAAAATAAAAGCTGGGCAGTGGTGATGAACATCTTTAATCCCAGCACTCGGGAGGCAGAGATAGATAGGTGGATCTCTGTGAGTTCAGTCAGTCTGGTCTGCAAACCTGAGTTCCAGGACAGCCAGAACTGTTCTACAGAGAAACCCTGTCTCGAAAAACTGAAAAAAAAATCTTTGTCTGACAAACACTGAACAAATATATATAATTTTAAAATAATAAACTACAAAATTGAAAGTTTTGTCTTTAAGTGATCAAGATATACATTTGTTGACTTTTAAAAGATTGTAAATTTTCCTTCTCCTCTTCTTTCTTCTCTCTTCACCTTTCCCTCCCATCCCCCCTCTCTGCCCACTCCAATACCCACTACCTTCTTACTTCCCTCTTTTCTTTCTCTTTCCACTCCCTTCTCCCTTTGGCCTTGCATGGACTCAGTTTACTTTCTAACCAACATTAGAAGACACCAGAGAGAAGATGGCAGCAAATAGAGGAGACGGTCAGATCCCCCTCATATAGGCCTCTCCAAGAGTGGGCCTATAGAAAACCTTCCCTGTATCCTTTCTTTGCTGTAGCTTCTCATTCTAAGGCACTCAGATTACTACACCACAAGAGTTTATCCAAGTCATTCAAATGAAACCAGAAAGCAAACATGTTAACTAATACTAGATGCTATAGTTTAGCAGTATTTTTTCTTATTTTTTAAAATTTTAACTAAAATATAATTACACTATTTCCCACATTTATCCCTCCCTGTGTTTCTCCCCTTAATACTTTTCAAATGCATGATTTCTTTTTCTTTGATTATTTTTACATATACATAAATATAGACTGTTGAGTCCATTTTGAGGTAAAGGTATGTATGCCTTTTAAAACGTTCTCTTTACCTTACAATATCTTTTCTAACTTAAAGATTTTTGAAGGTTTTTATTCTTTCAAACTACCCTACAAAATCCCAAGACCCCCAAAAACACCCCCTTTAAAGCCTTATGTGTCAGGGTCTTCCCTTCCCCAGATGATATTTGACCAGAAGAAAAGGTTTCTTAAGTGTCGGGAGATGGTGGCGCAGGCCTTTAATCCCAGCACTCAGGAGACAGAGGCAGGTGGATCTCTGTGAGTTTGAGGCTAGTCTGGTCTATAAAGCGAGTTCCAAGACAGCCAGGACTGTTACACAGAGAAACCCTGTCTCGAAAGAAAAGTGTGGGGCAACAAATAAGGGAGACAATTAAGGGAGACAAGTACAGCAAATCTTGACTTCTCCCAGAGACTTCCTAAGATCAAATCTTTTTCCCCCCTATGAGCAGGCACTCGGAATCCCAGTCATACTGAGGAAGAAACCCTTTCCTGGCTTTTTTCAGCAGCCAAAGGAGGCAGTGAGTACCACTTGGTGTATTATACTGTATTGCTTACAATCAAAAGGCTTGACACTATCATAAGCACAGGAAGGGCTCAATTTAAGAAAGCACTGCAAGCTTTAATGTAACCATAGGAATAATATGTTGAACACAACAGACACCAGGGTGGGACTGTCCCAAAGGGGGAACTGGGCATTGTGCCAGAGACCTGCGGGCTAACCTGCCTGTTGGTTCTATATAGGGTTAATAGAGAGAACAGGAGACTGCATTGCTGAAAGCTGCAAGAAAAGGAGCCTGGCAGGGATCTAAAATGTTTCAGATTGTACATTTACCAACAAAATAAAATCACGCTTTGCATTGCAATGTACAAAGTAGAGCTTCATCTCATTCAACCTTTCCCTTCTCTTTCTAAGCTAACAATCAACATGTGCAACTTATTAACATAACTGAGCATGAACATTTCTTATTACTGTGCCGGCTTTGCATGTCTGTTAAATGAACAGATTTGTCTTCTTTTTCCTGAAATATTCGTTTGCCTACTTAACAAAACTTCACTTGCTTAAAATGTTTTTATAATCATCCTGAAGGCTCCATAAACTCCATCGTGTGAGTGTAAGAAGGATTAGAATGTAGGGAACATGATGAAAGTTTGGATGTGATTACTTCCCCACTCTGACTCTCCTATTACTTGACTAATTCAGGATATTAAAACCACTTTAGGCATTTTGACAAAAGTCAGTGTAACTCTTTTTTTTTTAACCACTCGAAAGAGAATAATTCTGTATGTTTAGGCAGTTTGAAACTTGTACTTAAGGACGTTGAAATTTGGTCTTTGCTCTTCAGTGAAGGGGAGTCAGGAAAGAAAGGTTCCCATGTTTACCCACTGAATAAATATGCCTCTAGGCAAGGCACTGTCTGGTGCTTTAGTCCATGGACTTTTTAAACATCTATCTTGGCTGCTCCACAATCCCCATACTAATCACCTCATCTTCCCGCTTAGGTGCCTCTAGTTCTAATTGAAGAGAATTATTTGGCAAAGTAAATGATCCATGACCCAACCAGGAAGGAAAGATAGAGGCTCCAGAATGGAGAAAAACTAATGCTGGAAAATCCCTCTGCTGTAGATTTCTTCATATGGGAGTCCTTGCTCAAACTAACAATTCTGGAAAGTTTACATATCCAACTCAGTAATTTAAAAATGGTTAGAAAGAATAAATTCAAAGTGACACTGCTGCTACAGAGCTTATTATTGCTCTTAACTTAAGTGTGATTACCTGTCTTACTCTGGTAAGCATTTTGTACACATTATTTCATTCATTCATTGTTGTGTGTGTGTGTGTGTGTGTGTGTGTGTGTGTGTGTGAGAGAGAGAGAGAGAGAGAGAGAGAGAGAGAGAGAGAGAGAGAGAGAGAGAGAGAGGTAGTAGGGTCTCATAGTCCAAATTGGCCTGGAATTCACTTTGTAGCTGAGCATCACCTTGAACTCCCAATACTCCTGCATCTATCTCCACAATTTGGATTATAGGCATTCACCACTATCCCTGGATATTTATTCAGACCACCCCCACAAAGTTAAATACTGTTATTAGCTCCATTTCACAGTTGCATAAATTGAGGGCTGGACTCTAAATCTTAGAAGGACTAAAAATTTTACCAAATCTATGTAAATTTAGTATAGATAGGCAAAAAGATTGTGGTATAGAGGATTATTTAATAGCAAATGAGTATTGAATATAAAGAAAAGTTCCAAGATGCTAGAAAGCATAACACTTTGAAGAGCCTTAGTTTGGAGACAGATTACTTTAAAATTCTCAGTATCTATTGGAGAGCCACATAACCTCACCACAATGAAGCTAGTTGGTTTGTGTAAGCATGGCCATCATACAAACTATGTCTCAAATTGCTCACTTACTAATGATATGAAAATAAAACAAGGTCATAACTATAATTGTCTCCCTGCTTTTTTAATTGGTGAAGGCAATATCAACTATAATTTTACTTCTTAGTGGGATAGAATGCTTCAATGTTCTGAAAATTTAGCTCAGATAGAATAAATTTTCAGATAATGGTGAAATTGTTATGTGTGGCTTACTTTTAAAATAATTGCAAGGAAGATAGAGAACAAATTCAATCTGCAAATGATTTTACTTTACTTCTTAAAGCCTCTGCATTCAGATTCAGCTAGCCTAGGTAGTCAACTTGCTGTGGTCTAGGCATATTCCACCACCAGGATTTATCCCACTATGCTAGTAAGTGGAACTGATAATTTTTAAAAGGGACTTGGAACCACAGATGAATTGGTGTGTGATTTAAAGTGTTTTTATGTAACTCATTACTGCAATTAAAATAGCTGTCCCTGATTCAGCCACATGGTCCATGCCCAACATAAATCTCATTTGTCATGAGAAGACAAAGTCAAATATGAAGCAGAATCACTGTGCAAAAGACAGGTAAAAGTCGGGTACCTGTGTGCTGCCAGGGGCTACCTGAGCAGCTCAAGGGGGCAGAAGAATCTCAAACAGGTATATTCAGAATCAGTCACAAGCTTGTTGGGGTCGCTGCAAGTGCCTATCAGAAATTTGCCTCTCCGGCATCCTTACTCTATTATAAGTTGCCTAGATCTGTCCATGGTAAAGATTCTAAGAAAATATTGCAAGGAGAGTCCCTTGGGACTGAGTGGGTAGGCAGGAGAAAGGACTGAGGGGATTATAGCTTGTTCTCTGAGTGAAAATTAAACAAACGTCCCAGTGTGAATGCAGTATGGGCAAGTTACGTGGGACAGACATAAAAAAAATCAAGTCCCAAACCACTGTGGTCATTCAGAAATGTTTGCAACTTTTCACAAGGGCAGTGGTATTACTCCCAATTTCCCAGCCAAATATTTATTAAAGTAACCAAGGACTGAATATACGAAGCTGCCTCCCATCGGCACAGCATCCTACTTTCCTTCTAGCTCTGAACTGTGAGGTACTGTCAAAAGAAAAAAAAACACTCTTCCATACTCAAAATAGCTACGTTACGGAGGAGAGTTGGAACGTGTTCTGGGAGTGGGTGTGTTTGTTTGAGTTCAGTGTGTGCAGAAAAGGCAAGCCTCCACAGCCATTCACACACTTCTCTCCTCAGCGATGGCTACACAGACAGGCAGAGCTCCAGCCCACATCTCTGAATGGTAACGTACATCTATAAAGAGTATTTTGCTAACTATTTTGAAGTATTTTATAAATAATAAGCATGTGTTTGCTGGATATATATGTATGTATGTGTATTTATTTATTGACTCAACTTTTGCTAACTTTCTCTTGTGTCTGGTTGTGTGTGGTTACTTGTATGATTCCTGAGGTGTGACAAAGAGTTTTCCCCTAACTCCTATGCTAGTGACTCAAAAAATATCTCTTGAGATGCCCCCAGCACAGAACCTAAAATCCCCATATCGCCCTAAACATCTGATTTGGTCGCTGAAAGCAGTTGTTAACATCCAAATGTTACTCAGATATTAGGCAGACACTAAGAATTAAAAACTATGTAAAACAAAGAAATATGGGGCAATTGTTTCTGATACAATGTTAAGTTTCTAAAGAATGAAAAGTGACACGTAAAGTCTGGGTCATGTGCTAGCAAAATGTCATGGGGGTGAAAACAAGTATATACACCCCAGTTCATGAACTGTGGTAAAAGAAACCTAGCAGAGTTGTACAGGTTTTGTTGCTTTGTACTGAATGAGTGCTTTGCACAGATTCTGATCCTCAGCTCCCTCTCTCTTCACAGTGTGTCTCACACCTCCCTGTGCTGAGCTCCGGAGGCTCCCAGTGACCTCTTGGTAATCAGCCTTGGCTGGGTCCAAATCCCCACCCCTTGGAAAACTCACGGAGCCTGACGTCTGCCTGTGAGTTGCTTTTAGCAAAGACCTCACAGGCAGCTACCCAGTCTCTCTTGGTAGCAAATTGCCAAACCAGGCCCGTTTCCTCAAAAGATGGTAGAGGACTTAGCAGCTTCCTATGTTGCTCTGAAATTGGAGAATGAAATCCTGCAGGCTCAAGTGAAGAGGCTCATGGAAGAAAATGCTGCCCTCCAAGCCCAGATACCAGAGCTCCAGAAATCCGGAGCAGCCAAAGAGGATGAGCCACCCCGAAAATACTCAGAGGCCCAAGAGCCCCCAGAGGCCTCAGAGCTACTGCAACCTCCAGCAGCCAGGACCTCACAAAAGCCCTGGGAACCCCCAGGGACCACAGAGCCCAGGGGACTCCCAGAGATCAAGGAGCCCAAGGAACCCTCAGTTATTAGAGAACCCAGGGGGGGCCCAGAGATCAAGGAGTCCAGGGACCTCTCAGCCATCAGGGAGCTCACAGAACTCCCAGAGATCAAGGAGTCCCAGATTCCCCCAGAAACCAAGGAGTCTAGGGGACTCTCAGCCATCACAGAGTTCAGGGGATCTCCAGAGATCAAGGAGCCCCATTCATCCCCAAAGTTCAAGGAGTATTGGGAACCCTGGGAGCCTCCAGACATCACGGAGCCCTGGGAGCCCCCAGAGTCCCTGGATTCCACAGCAGCCTGGGAACTCCAAGAGCCTTCAAAGGCCAAGGAGGCCCACAGTCCCCCAGAACTCCAGGAGCTCTCAACCTGGAAGCCTCCCACAGTCAAGAAGATCCAGAAGGCTCTGGAGTCCCCAGCAGCCCCGAAGCCCCAGGCAACCTCAAGGGGTTATGAACTCCCAGCAGCCTGGGAGGCAGGGCCCACAGGCATCCAGGGTACTCCAGTCATCAAGGAGCTCCAGAATTCACAGCTCCACAACCTTACAAATGATGAGGAGTCTCAGAAGGTTCCAGAATACCAGGAGACCTCATCACAGCCAGAGCCCCTTGAGCATCCAGCTACCCAGGACTCCTCAGATACCGAGGAGTTCCTAGAAATCTCAGTACCTGAAGAGTCCCTAGAGGGCCTAATAGTTGCGGGAACAGGAACAGCTGCTGCCTTCCCACAGGCCCATGTTAGATTAGAGGCTGCAACTTTACCCATAGAGTACCCAGTGGCCTTCAATGGGGATTCTCAGAAACTCTCTGAGTTTTTAGTTCAGTTGAACACTTACCTGAGAACCAGAGGGCACCTGTATATGGCTGAAGCAGCTCTAATAAGCTTTGTTGGCAGCTTCTTCTCAGGTGAGGCAGGAAGGTGGTTCCAGCCCTTAGCAGATACCCAAAGTCCCCTGCTGGAACAATTTGAAAGGTTCATTCGACTGCTCCAAGACACTTTTGACGATCCAGAAAACATGGAAGTCACTACACAAGGCCTTCCTCAGCTGCGCCAAGGGGAAAGCCTTGTCCACAGATACGCAACCCGCTTCCATCTCATTGCTCAAGAGTTAAATTTGGACGAAAGCACCTTCTGCATCCAATTTCAAGAAGAGCTCGCCAGTTCTATTCAAAATGAATTGTCTTGCACAAGTCCAGCCACCAGCCTATCAGATGTGATCATTCAGTGTGTCACCCTTGAAGAGGAGACAAGTGGTAAGGCTGATTCCGATTCATCATTCTCTGAGGAGGAAAATGGCTCTGAGAGTCCACCTGCTGAAAATCAGGCTGTTCAAGCTACAAGTAATCGACCTCACCTCAGTGAGGCTGAGCGGGCCAGACGCCGTGAAGGCCATTTGTGCCTCTACTGTGGCCATCCTGGTCATTTTGCCAGAGACTGCCCTGTCAAGCCTCATCGTGCCCAGCAGGCGGGAAACATGGAGGCCCGGCGGTAAGGGGGATCCCGGGCGGGCCAATCTACAAATACGCGTCCCCCTCTCTTCCCATTTCTATGTCCCGTACCCTATGGCTAACTGTTGAGATTCGGCTTGGAAGACGGCAGTTCTTTGAGCAAGCAATGGTGGATTCAGGCTCCTACAGAAACAGCATCGACCGCTCTGTGGTTCTTCGAGAGAAGATACCAATCCGCAATAACATCTTCCCTCTCATGCTCGAAACAGTCGATGGGCGTCCACTGATTAATGGACCCGTAACCAAAGAAACACCACCTGTTGAAGTCAAAATTGGAAACCACGTTGAAGAGCTCCAGTTTGACATTATTCACGCACCACGTTACCCTCTGATTCTTGGAATCCACTGGCTTGAGACACATGACCCGAACATCGAGTGGAGTACCCGAACTGTGTCCTTTCCATCGCATTATTGTCATTACAATTGCTTCAGGCACAGATGGAATCGAAGACGGCGTGACGAAATAATTGCAGGTTAGATGGTGGGTCCTAGTGACTTCTGGCCATCTGTCTTCTGTTACCTCTGTTTTGTTGCTCTCTGAACCTCTCTCTGGCTATGAACTAAGGCTACCTGTACAACGACGCTGCCTCTTGGATGATGGACTGAACCTGACGACTTTTAGCTGCTTTTCCCCACCCACCTTGCATGCCTCCCTCTTTGAACCCTGAATTATGTGGGGCTATTTTAGTTACAATTCGCACTAACAATATGCATGACAATAGATGTTAGAACTAATACTGAATGTAGTTGTTAGACTGATTTTTATTATTTTCTAATCAAGATTACATTATCACACATTTTCATTTTTCTAATAAAAATAATTTTCAAGTAATATTTTTAAATAATCAATAAACAATGGCAACTGTTACTTTTGTTTATGTTGATTTATTGGGTTAGCTGAGAAAAGGGGTAAGGGACCAATAAGATGGGAGGGAGGAGGAAAATGGTGGGAGGGAGAGAAGCAAGAGGTAAGAGGGATGAAAGAGGGAGGGAGGGAGTCAATGGGTGGAAAAGATAAAGGAGGGAGGGAGGGAAAAGGGAGAAAGTGAAAAATGAAGAAGGGGAGGGAGAAGGGAGGGAGAGGAGAGGGAGGGACTTGGGAACGACTTAAGGTTTGAGTGGAGTCCTATGAAATTCCAGAGTGACAGGTCAGAGAAAGGTAATGTAGGAAGAGAGAGAGTCATAAAGGCTTGGATTTAGGATTGGGCAAAGTATGGAATAATGTAGGTAAGTATGGAGAGGTAAGCAGTAGTAAGGCTGAGAAAGGCATTTTGGAGAAACTGAGAAGAAATAAGAAGACTGCTGGATTCTGAGGGCAGGGGTGAGGGAAGGGAAACTTCTGACAAAGGACAACACTGGCAGAGACACAAGGAGCTTTGAAATTTCTTGGACTTCAGAAGTTGACCAAAGAAGAGCACCAAAGCAGGTAATGAGACTCTCTTGTTGACCTACCCCTCCCTGTAAATGGGCATGAATGGTTTATTCTGTGCAGCACCACAGCTTAACCTAGAACAACTACTCTTACTATGGCATATGAGCAGAGTGGTAGGAGTTAGTTTTTAACATAGAGTTAGGCGTCACCTCTCCTACATTTACAGGTGTGTGCCGCCTGTGTGGCACACACAGAGAAAGCAAAGCCATAAGATAGCCATGTCTTTGTGACCCTGAGAGGGCCTAATGTTTAAGTTACACATACACATACACACACACACACACACACACACACACACACACTGGATGATTAGGTCACTTGGTGACACACACATATTCTAGATGATTAGGTCACTGGGTGACACACACATATTCTGGATGATTAGATCACTGGGTGAAAGGTAAAGAAGTTATCCATGCCCATCTTAACTTGCTTTTGTGTTATCAACTTCCCCCTTGGAATTTCATTGAAGCCATATGAATGAGGTTGTTCTTACATAGATGATCAAATAAAAAAAAGCCCCTCGTTTCCTCCAGATACAGTATCAGGCGTCTTGCACACATTAATTACCTCATTACTTCTTATTTATTTATTTATTATGTATACAATATTCTGTCTGTGTGTATGCCTGCAAGCCAGAAGAGGGCACCAGACCCCATTACAGATGGTTGTGAGCCACCATGTGGTTGCTGGGAATTGAACTCAGGACTTTTGGAAGAGCAGGCAATGCTCTTAACCTCTGAGCCATCTCTCCAGCCCACCTCATTACTTCTGAAACAGGCTAGTAAAGTAGTTGTGTACGTTTTTATTTAACAGTAA
This sequence comes from Dicrostonyx torquatus, assembly GCA_028555095.1. Taxonomy (NCBI): domain Eukaryota; kingdom Metazoa; phylum Chordata; class Mammalia; order Rodentia; family Cricetidae; genus Dicrostonyx; species Dicrostonyx torquatus. The sequence goes on from JAQHUG010000121.1 coordinate 1,633,399, forward strand.
GCAGAGTACCCACACAGCTAGTCAGTCACACAGCTAGGAAGCACGGGAGGCCTCTGAGGTCCAACCCCTATTCCTTTTACACTAGAGCATGTCAATCTCCCAAGTGCAGTGGTGAGCACCAAACAAGACTATGGAAGCAGGAAGGCAAGCGTGGGAACCCTAAATAGGAGGGGAAATGGAGAGAGAAAAACTTCATAGCCCTCTTATATACTAGTTTCTTTTCCCAGGTTCCCTTAACCTTCCCCTTCCCCACTTGTCATCTCCTAAACTTCCCGTTTCAAGTCTTGAAAAGTTTTGTTTCCTTTGAAACTAATGCCACACTCCCTTTTCGGATTCCCTGGTGGTTTCCAGAACAATGAGTATTCAGCAACTGTGTATTACTTAAAACATCATGGCTAAAATTTTCTGCCTAGCCACCTCCAAACTGAAGCTAATTCTGAGAAGCATAAAGGCCCATGTCTGTGTTTATTACCAGCACTGACTTTTCTGAACAGTCTAATGTGTTTTGTCACAATACCATCTTTGTGGCATGTAGAGAGGTTTCCTGAGAAGTATCTCCTATATCTTCTCTACTTAATCCTACACTGCCTAGCCGTGGTACAGGGACAGAATTGCCTGCATCTCTAACCTTGACAGCAGAGCTTAACGTAACACTTGCACACAGAAGGTTGTCCACAGCAACTCTGACTCAATATTTAAATATTATTCAAAGGGGGCTTATTTGTATAATATGGGTTTGTCTAGTGGATTTTTTTCCCACTCGATTCACCCCTAACTTAAAAAAAAAAACTTCAAGCAACAACAAAAAGAATGTCTTTTGTTATTCAAACTTCCCTGGAGATATGAAGACCAAATGTGGCAATTTCCCTAGGACTGAGGATTAATGGAACACAGAGTTTTCTGTGCAAAACTGGGAGAATCCTGGGCAAAGTGAGATTGTTGATCACCTTACTCAGGCCCTGCAGTTTTCTATTTAACTCTAAGGAGTTAATGTCCAACCCTTCCTTTCAGAAAATAATCAGCAACTATAATCAGAGAATCATATACTGTTTGAACTAGAAAAGACACTGAAAAGCCTATTTCCTTAATCTTGTGCATGGAGTCAAGGAAGCTCAGAGAAGTGGAAATTACCTACCATAAATAAAATTATTCTGCTGTGCTGATATCAAATTCAGCGCGCTCTTTTCAAGTTGAGAAGCTATGCCAAGCCAATAATTAAAACTCAAGGCTGTGGCCAGCACTGAGTGAGGTTCTGTAGACAGTAATAAATAATGATGTGAGGGGACTATAATGTGGTCAGAAAGAGGAAAAATGTGCAAGCACTCTACACAGTTAACAGGGATAATCCAATGCTATATTCTATAGTAGCAACAAATACGCTATAACTGAAATATATCAGTTGGTAAGGTTCACAAGACCTGGGACTGAAGCTATGGCTTAGCAGGTAAGAATGCATACTGTTCTTGAAGAAAACTCCAGTCCAATTCCCGGCACCTACATCAGACAACTCATAAACACTTTTAACTGCAGTTCCACGGGATCTGATACTGTCTTATGGCCTCTTCAGGCAACTGCACCTTGCCAAACACACACACACACACACACACACACACACACACACACACACACACACACACGAGGAAAGGGAGAGAATTAAAAGCGAAACAAATCACTTTTAAAAAACTCGTGATAACTTCTAGTTAATAACCACTTGATTTTTCACAAAAAAAACCTGCTAGATAAGATAGTATCATTTTTACCTGCTTCCGCATACATATTATTATCTTCCTTCTAAAAATAAAAAAAATTGAAGCCTTCTTAATTCAGATTTCTTGTCAGGATTCATACTGCCTAGAATTGTTGTATGTTATAAATGAAGCCTGTGTGTTGGGAAAATAGCTCAGTCTGGAAAGTGCTTACTGTGTGAGGATGAGGAACCGAGTTCAGAACCCCAGCACTTAAGTAGAAGTGAGATGTGGAGGCAAGAGCTGGAAAGGAAGAAACAGGAGTGTCCCTGGATCACACTGGCCAGCTAATCTTGTAAGATTAGTGAAATAACCGGTCTCTAACAAGTAGAGAATGGGAGAAGAAATATCCAACTCAATTACTGGTCTCCACGTCCCACACATAAAAACACACATACATACACTCACAAAATTTTCCTGTCTCATTCCGGAACTGGGATTCTGGGATGCAGATACAGCTCAGTGCTGTTTGGCTAGCATGCTCAGGCATGTTCAAGCCCTGGGATCTTGGGTTCTAGCCAATGTATGGCAGTGATTCTCAGGATGAATATTATGATTCACAAGATGAGTGACTTTTACTCTGTATTAGCCACTGTAATAATTTTGATTCATTAGCCATAAGTTCTATTGGTCTAGAAAATGATATTAATTGGTTAATTCACAAATAAATATTCATTTTAAAAGGATATATTGAAAGATCTTCTGTGTGTTTAGCACAGGCATGGGAAGGGAGGTAGAAAAAAAGAAAAGGAGGAAGATAGAGCTATTTCTAAGCTACGACTCACAGCTACTGCTCTGACCACAATTTAACTGGAGAAGCCCTTGTGTTTGTATAGAGTCCTATGCACCCAGAGGACAGAGCACTCATTCTGCTATGGAGTAAAGAAAGACATTTTGAGTTGGGTCTTGCAGGAATCTCATAGGAGCAAGAGAAAGGGAAGGACTTTTTATGTTGACTTTGTGCTAGGCTAAAGATATCTACATACGTTAGTAGTTCAAAATTTATCCTGAAAAATATCTGGTCTCAAGTATTTTTATGTTTTAGATTTGAGCATAGTTGTCTCCCCACTTCTAAAGTAATGCATACTTAAAACAACAAATCTGTATATGTCAGGCATCTATAACGTAAAACAGTAAATGACCCCTACCACTCTTCCTTGTCTTCTATTTCACAAGCTGGGAAGTTTTTAAGTAGAAAAGTACAATTTGTTTCTATTTTAGTGATTTGATAAAGATATAAAAATCATAAGAATGAGGGATAAAACTGCCACCATATTTTTTCCTTTGTAAATTTCATAAAGATATCAAATCAAAGGAATTAAGGTAAATCTGACTATTTTTTCAAATGTTCTTGATAAAGCAATAAAGCCATATTCAGAACAATATCCCTACCATTAAGAATTTGAAAATCTAGTGATAATCAAAGACTCATGGATGCTAAAATGTACCTTTGCATGTAAGCCTTATCGGTTCTAATTTTTAAAGATTCTGTAAACACAGAAGTTTTTAGCATTCTATAATAGTTTGATAGAAATGAGTTCCCTCCCGCTAACTTTCATTAATTGAAATGTTAATAAATCATCTTGGTACATTTTGTAACATTTCTTTTAAAATAATTTTTAGCAAATATCTCATGTTTCATGCTAATAAACTATTCTTTGAGCTGTCATGGTCCTTCCACAGAAGTCATTTGTGCTCCACGTCTCAATCAATTACATAATTCTTAAAGTTTACCTTTTGTAAGACTACATGGGAATAGATAATTTTTAAAATGCTTGCTTACTGTAGTAAATGTAGATACCTAGCAATCTACTAGATATAATATTAAATGATAGGAGCAACTTAAGAGTCAAGAAATTAGGATTAAATTCCCGGGTTTATCACTCTTTGGCCATACGTTATTTAGGGAAAGTACCAGATGAGAAAACTGATATTACAAAAGCGTTATGGAATTTGAGTGCGATTAAATAATATCTATTGTTATAGTGCTTATAATAATAATAGCCAAAGTCTTCAAGATACTGAAATGCCTGTTAAAACTTGTTAGTCAAGTTCAGCAGACTTGACTAAATACTATGCATTTACTCTAGTTCATTAAAGAAAACTTAGTCTGTTTGATAAAATTATTTTATTACATGATGTTTTTTATAATCAAAGCATTGGCATATATATTACATATATGTGTACTAGTGCTCTATTAACTACATTACCTGCCATGTCAGCCCTTTCCTGTGTCTGCTTGTGTTAACTAGATGATAACTTAGTATAATGAGTCTGAGCTTATCTCTGTGTTATTTAGCACAACCTAAAGAGAAAAATCAGAAAAAAGTTAGTCTTTGTCTCCACCAAAAAACCATTAAATTAAAAAGCTGAAACCCACAAGACAATTTTCATTTCCAATTTGCATGATTTCTAGGAAAGAATAATAGAAGGTTAAAAGGTCAAACTGTGCAGATCCATGAGTAAGTTCTAATGTCTATAGGAAACAACTGCCTTCATGATTTAACATGACTAACAGGGCCTTGCCTCTGTTATTATTCTGTTCCACAGAAACTCAGATGTGTGAGAAAATTGGTGAAGGGTATTAGTTTTTAGAATGTGGGACATAGTCCAACACACTGGTGGGGAATGAAGAGGCAGGAACTAATGCCAACAGTAGTCAACTAACTGTGTCTGACTTGGCTCAAGTGGAAGCACCATTATGTATTCTGATACGGATGAAAATGGAATATGGCACAAAAACACAGAGCAGTCATATGTTCACAGTCCATCTGGCAACCTAAATTTCACATGAGAAAAAGAAAGCATGAAAATTTACAACCGCACAGAACAGAATGTCTGCAATGCTATAGCTGAGCTCACTGTTTTTCGTTGCTATTTTTCCTGTCAGTTATACCACAGATACCACATAATAGGCAACAAGCGAAGCAGCTGCACCGCCAGCAAAGTTCTGTTGATTATTAGAAGGAAAGCTGACTAAACTCTAATAAATTTAAGACATTCCCACAAAGGTAAATACGGAAAAGAAATACCATATTTCAACTTGTATTTTTAATACCACCTGCTGTTATAAAATTTGGCTTATGTTGAAGGAATGGAGAAAAACCAATCAGGGCCAAGTTAAAATAAAAGCACACTTAAGGGTTTACAATACTATCAAGCCTTGGTTTCACGTTCCTGTAATCCTAGCCCTCAAAAAAAAAAGGAAAGAGGAGGAGGACAACTGCTAATTCAAGGCCAACCTGGTCCACATAGTGATTCCCAGGCTAGTTAATTAGTGAGACCCAACTCAAAAATACTTTTGTGTGTATGTAGCTGTTTGGGTTTTTCTGTTTGTTTTGTTTATTTGCTTGCTTTGGGGAAGAAGAGCTTGCTGCACAGCCTTGGTTAACCTAGAACTTATGTAGCCCATGCTGGTCGCATACTCAGGACAGTCTTCCTGTCTCATTATCCTAAGTATTTCAGGAATGAACCATAATATCTGGTTCATTTTTATTTTAATTCAATTTTGATTGTTATTTAACACATAAAATGCAGCATAATACATATTAATGAGGTAGCATGCAATGTGCTCTACACATAGGCAATGCATCACGTTCAAAATTAGGCTAGACATATTCAGTTCCACAAATATTTCAAATTTATTTTTCTAATCTAACTTCTTACTTTGTATGTAATTTTATTCTTGTCTCTTACTCTGACTGCAGCTACCCCTCTCTTAAATCCTCCCAGTTTCCCCCATAAGCTCCCTTCTCTCCCACATCCTCTCTTTCTCCATTTCCCTTCAAAAAAGAGATCTCCCAAGAATATCCACGAAACACGGCATAATATGTTACAATACGACTAGGCACAAAACCTCCTAATGGGGCTGGGAAAGGCAACCCAATAGGAGGAAAGGGGTCCCAAGAGTAGCCAAAATAGTCAAAGATACCCCGACTCCCACAAAAACACCAAGCTACATATCCACACCATGTATGCAGAGGACTTAGCACAGACCCATGAAGGCTCCATGATTGTCGCTTCAGTCTCTGTGAGCCTTTATGAACCTTGCTTGAACACTTTGGCTCCTACAAATCTTTTTCTCCTTCTTCCTTTATGTAAAAGGGAAGAGACTTGATGGAGATCTATAGTTTGGGCTCTCTCTCTGCCTAATCATTGGCTGTAAGTCTCTGTACCTGCTCCCATCAGCTACCTGAGGAAGCCTCTCTGATGATGATTGGGCTACAGACACAGGATTTCAAAAAAAAATCGATAAAATTATTCTTATTAATATTCTGCTATACTCATAGATTGGTGCCTATCTAAATTGTGATTTCTTTATGATGAAAACTTTCAGAATAGTTAGTGATTTGAGCCAACCAAAGACAAAGACTTTGAACGTTAAAGCCAAGAAAGCCATTGTGGCAAGGATATCCCAAGCCTGCAGAACTAGCATCATGTCAGGACATGACTTGAATGCCAGAGATGAAGCTACAGGTTGTATACCATCTTGTATTTCTGTTGTGCTCTGTAAGATTTGTTCTTTCCTATTTTACTAGCTTCCTTTTTCACAACGGAAATGTTTACTTTGTACCATTGAATCAATTTTCTCTTATTTTACTGGGACCCCCAACTAAGAATGTCTTAATTCTCAGAGAACAGTCACTACTTAGACTCGTAAACAGTGTTGGTAGTCTTAAGATTTTAAGAACTTTTAGAGCTGATTAAGGGTAATTTTCATGATGAGATGGCCACAAGCCTTCAGGAGACAGAGTGAAAATGTTATGGTCTTAATATTGAAATGTCTCTACAGGCTCATATGTAGAATTTTTGAGTTTCAGCTAGGGGAGCTATTTTGGAAGGTGGCAGGGCCAACATGGAGGAAGAATTTTACTGGAAGTGTACCTTTGAAAGCTATTATCTGTTTTTAGTTGCTTCCTTACTGAGTGCTTTCTGCCCAACATGTGGTATGTTGCCTTTGTCACTTGCTTCTGCCACAATGATCTTCCACTTCATCACAAGCCAAAGATCAACCAAGCAAAGACCATGAACTAAAATCTCTGAAAATCTCAGCTAAAACAAATAATTCCTTACTTTAAGTTGAACTGTTAGGTATTTTTTTTACAGTAATGCAAAAGTAATACACATACTATAAAAAATCACTCAGTCATTTGGAACAACTTAATTGAATGAATCAATAATTGAATTGAATTGAATGAAACTGAATGAAGTATTAATATATGACCCAGGATAGATAAAGTTGGTAGCACTTATAAGCCAAAGAAGCTAGTCACCAAAGACCCAAAACTGCATAGTTACATTAATTATCGATACATATTTTAAATTGCCAAATTAATAAAAATATTAAGATAGGATAATAGAATGAAGTCAGAGTAAGTAGACAAATAATGAAAAAGAATAGAAGAGTTTATATATGCATACTCGTGAGTATTATTCATAAATAAGAATGATGTCATGTAATCTGCAGAGAGTAGATAAAATTTGAGAACATCACATCAAATGAACTATGCCAGAAAGACAAATATTGCATGTTTTTGTCCATATATAGATTCTAGATTTTAACAAGACATGAACGCAGAAAACAAGGAGAGGAAGGAAAGGAGACAAGAGAGGGTAGTGGGGGGGATATGATCAAGTGTATTACATACACACATGAGAATGTTACAAAGAAACCTATATTATGTACTCATATATTCAGTAAAAATTTTTAAAAGGAAAGAATAATTGCTCATGGGTAGGAAATTTATTTGGAGAGTATTGAATGTTTTCTAAAATAAAACAGTGGTTTAGGATTACACATAATTTTGTGAGTATATAAAAAACATTGAACTGTAACTTTAAACAAGTGATTTTTATGGTTTCCGAAAAAATATATTTAAATAATGCTGAAGAAAGAAATATCAGGGAAATGAAACATACTATTGCAGCTGCATTGATCACATTCATCCCACTTTTGATCTTTTGTAGCTGTGTTTTGAAAAAGAAGTTAACTTTCCTCAGCCTTAGGTTCCTTGTCTTAGAAAGTAAAAGAGCAAATCCCTAGAGTTGTGACAATTAAATGAGAGATGCATGTTACAAACTAAGTACCACAACTGTCATATAGTAAATGCTCAATAAATCATTGTCATTATGAGCATGTTTCAATAATCCAATCCTTGTCTTACTTCTTAGACATTCCATTGTGTTCTCAGTTTCCTCAAGGTAAATTCAAGCAAACAGTTTACTAAATGTCCCCAGTCCAGTCTCAAGGCGCTAGATAGGCACATTTAACTATTTTCTTTATTTGTTGCCATGTTTTCTTGCCTACTTTTGACAGGGGGTGGGTGATAAAATGAGAGTGAACACATTAGAGAAATGGAATATAAGCCTAAGTAAACAGCAGATTGAAAGCCGTGTCTTTCAATCAATCATATGACTATCAGTCCACACTCATTTAACAAATAGGAAACATTGCTATGTGCTAGCCTGTTAGAGATTCTAGTAAGAGAAATGAACGTTAACTGGTAAAAAACAAGTTAATAGCTACAACTTTTAGTGACAGAAAATAGAAGCACTCACACTCAGAAATTCATTAGATGAAGTTTTCCTGACAGTCTGAGAAGTGACATATAAACTTGGGTCAAAGCAGGATGTATCTGTAACTGACAGTATAGGGACTTCAGACTATATATAGTATAAACTTGGGCTAGGATGCCAGTGAATAGCTTTGTCTGAGGTCAGACCCAGGTTATGCAAGCAGTGTCCCCACTCAAGCATACACAATGTCTTCTTATATTTTGTTTCAGGCCCTTTGCTAAAATCCTTTCAAATTCAAGTCTTCTCAGACTATGACTACTTAATAAGTTTAAGGGCATTAATACCCCTGAAGGATTATCCTTGACTTAGTGGGAACCTGGTGGACCAGTGGCATAGACTCCTCTTCTCTGTAGTGTCTGAGAGGCTTTGTTTCTATGGTTATATGTCAGATAAACCCTTGTCACAAAACCATTTCAATAACATTCCCTAACAGTAATTTTCTTTTATTCGGTTTTATTAGCATATGTTCATTGCACAAAATGGTGGACATCTGTATCGTACTCTCATAGGACTATCATGCATTTTGAACTTTGTTCTTACTCCTTCCATTACTATTTCATGGTGCTCCCCTTCAGTTGGTCCTCTTCTTATTCTTAAATGCTATCTCCTTTTCTTTCAAGTCTTATTTTATGTTTGAGTTATTCACATGAGAAAGCATGGACTATTAGCTGTGTCTCATTCTCCCTGTTCACTTTCCACTTCTTCTTAGGATTACCCTTCATACAAATCACCAACATTCAAATTTCCCTTCTTTATTTTGGGTAAACACAAAGTAAAACATTGAAGCTCGTTTCCCTCCAGCAGAGGTCATGGTTTGTTGCTCAAGAGAAGGGGAGGAATTTAGAGACTATGGAGAAGTTAGGATTATATTTAAAGATGGAGCAAAGATTCACTGGAGTTTTAGGCAGAAAAATAACTCTGTGTATGTGTGTGTGTGTGTGTGTGTACGCACACACGCATGTTTGTGCACGTATGCACACTGGATTGTAAAACTGACCGGTTCACTTTCAGAGTTTTCTTACTATTGACTGAGAGGAAACACAATACCTGCAAGGGAACACTAGATTTGGAGCCAATAAAATGTGTTTTAATAGCATCCAGCTTTACTTCTTCACAGATGTGAAATCTCAAAAAGGTGCCTTAATCTCTCCAAGCTTTACTCAGTCATTTGTCAACCGAAGACAGTTACATCCCTTTCACCAAGACTGCTGGGAATATCAAACAAGACCTCCCGAAAAGTGAACATTCTTTGTAATCTATAAAAATCCATCTAAATACATGACATTTTTATACTTTGAACACAGTAAATCACATTACACTGTTTTCAGGTGAAAATGAATAAATTGTTTTAATGAGTCTTAACACTGGTGCCAAGTTGGATGTTTTGAGACATTGCATACTTACTGATAAATATGTTCCCATACTTTATCATAGCTTATCCTCTAAGCTTTAAAAGAAAAAAATCTACTTTTTGAAACAGCTGGAAAAACAGAATATTTCCCATTCTTCCTTTCCAACAGCTGGATAATATGGAATGGCCTCCACCTGACCTTGAGAACCTACAAATGTCCAATCCTGAGTGCAATAAACTCAATACTTGATGATAATTATTTTTGTCTCAGAATGCATTAATTGCCACATGTCAAAAAAGTAGAGAAATCACAAATGACAGGGCTTTTCCAGCATACTACAAGTTGCCAACATCTGGATGAGCCATTTATCAGTGGAAGAGCAAGCATACCAAGCATACCAGCAAAGAATTTGATAAATAAATTTGGAGGTGTTACATAGCTACGTCCAATAATAATTTAATTATCAGCATCAGCCATCTTACCACTCTATGAAAGACATCCCACTAATACAGAACATTTGTTTGTAATAACTCAATCCATGTTAAGGATGATTTCCTCAATTATTAATTATAAAAGTGCATGTTTCAGATGCAGTTTTAAGTGAAAGAGAAACTCAAACCTGGATATCCTCCAATGAGAGAGTTGTGTATATGTAACTTCTCAAAACTATCTCCATTTTGGTTTGAAATTAACTCTGCACAGGACTGTAGTAGGTCCATAAGTACTTGCTGAGTCCTTTCATTCCAGGCAAGCAATCTGATTCTTGTCACCTTTTTTAAAAATACCTTTCCATCTCTGTCATCATGCCAAAACAGATAAGTCTGCTTCTTTAAGCCTCCTTCTGATTGTAAACACTCGGTTGCTATCACAAACACAAGAGCTAAAAAGACATCCATTATCGCTTCCCTCTTATCTTCTCACCACCATGGAGCATATTTTCAGCCAGGCTGCAGTAATAAAGTAAGAAGCAAGGCAAGACTTTCTATTACATGTTAGTAACTCAAAAAGGAAAATACAATAAAATATACAGGGACCAGTCACACAACTCTAAGTCATCTTTACTAATAAAGTTTTGAAAGAAGCAAAAACAGGAGTTCACATCCTTTGTTTATATAAGTTTGGAAATTGAATAGCTGTCTAAAATGAAAAAAACCAATGTACTTTATCATTAAGATAAAAAGAAAAAATTGGAAGATAAAACACCTGGATTTGGTGGTAATGAAATTATTAAAAACTCTAATAATGAAACAAACTATAGAGCCAAGCACCCAGCTTTCCAACTGTGAAATCTGTCTTAATACCTTTAAATACTTTGTCTCATCAGAATTTCTCGCTATTCCCACAATGATCCCTAGTCTTGGTTCTTAGAAATTCCCTCCCCCAGTCTCTATAAGCTGTGTGTTTCCCTGTTCTCTCAGTTTGGCCTGTCCTTCAAGCCTTTGAAAGATACCTTCTCTCCGTGCAAAAGCCTCTTTGATTTGACCAGGTAGTTATGCTGTGGTTGTTTATTTTTTTTCCAAGTCCCTGGTATTTTTGATCTCCAGCCACATGTATTCTGGGTTTTTAGATAGTTTCCAGGCTCTCTCTGAGTTATTGACTTTTAAAATTCTACCTCCCAGGTATTTTTCCTACCCAAAGTCTGCATTTTGTCAATGCTCTATTTCAAATTTAGAAAAACAACCTAATGTATTTCTTTTTCTTTCATATCCACGAATGATGTTAAATTTTCTGGAATTTCAAAGTTGACTATGAAAGTAACTATGATGTTCAAGATCAGCTCTCAAGTTTTATTTTTAAATTTGTTATTATTCAAGAATTTTATCCATGTACATAATGCATTTTGATCAAACTTATCCCCTATTCCTCTTACCCAATCTCTCTACTGTACACACCATTTCTTCTCAACTTATGTGGTTCTTTTTAAAAGTTCGCTTACTCTACTTTGTGTACATGGGTGTAGAAGCATCTACTAGAACATGATAATCTCTCAGAGGCCTCCTTTCTGAGGGAAACTTATACCCCTTCCCCTAGCAGCTGTCATTTGCCAATACAATAGCTACTCAGCAGGTAGTGGGACTTCAGGAGTTCCTCCCTGACCCTTGCTGGAATTTTAACAGGCTTTCCTTGTGTAGGTCTAGTGTATCCAGTGACAACTGCTAAGTGTTCGTATAAGCAGGAGTACTGTCTTGTCCAGAAAATATGGCTTTACAGCAGATGTTCATCATCTCTGTTTCCTATAACCTTTCCACCATCTCACCCATGATGATCCCTGAGTTTTGGGGATAGGAGGTATGACATAGCTGTCTATTTAGAGCTGAATATGTCATAGTCTCTTATTTTCTGTGTGCAGATCATTTGTGGCTTTGTATTTATTACTGTTGTCTATGTTTTTTGTCCTGTGTGGTTCCCACAGTTGTTAAGTCCCAAAGAAATCACACAGAGGTCTACATTAGTTAAAAACTGATTGGCCCATTAGCTCAGGCTTCTTATTAACTCCTGTAACTTATATTATTAGCCCATTATTGTTGTATTTGTTAGCCATGTGTCTCAGTACCATTTTTGGCGAGGTACTCACATCTTGCTTGCTCTGTGTCTGGATCACAACAGCAGACTGCAGAATCCTCTTCCCAGAATTCTCCTGTTCTCATTGCTCCACCTCTACTTCTTGCTTGGTCGCCCTGCCTATTCTTCCTGCCTGTCTACTGACCAATCAAAATTTTATAAAAATGATACCATATTGCAACGTATACTTGTAAATTGTTTACATTTGGAGGGTCATTGTCCTCATTTATTACAAAGTTGTTTACTCACTTAGTCTTTATGTCATATAGATATTAAGAATTGTAGATCAATAGTCATCTATGTTTGTCATATTTATAGTTAGACTAATCAGGTTCTTTAGATACATAGAGATTATATTCTGTATAAATAGTCTTCAACCTCTTCAAAGAGCTGTAGAAAATGGCATTTAATCTAACCTAGAATTCTGTGGTAAAGAGACACAAACGCTCCTGGCTACACCGATCTATTCCCGAGAGACTGTTGAGCGCCAAGACACTCCAATTGGAGCTTGTCCTCTTCTTGGCAAAACCGGCCTCTGGGCAAGGAACTGCCCATACCTCAACTACTGACAAAATACATAAAAGCTGGAAATGGATAAGCAGAACTGTCAAATCCTGCCAAGACAGGGTAAGATGGTTTTGAAAATTTTCTTGCCTTTAAAAATAATCTGTCAGTTATTCTAGGCCTTAGCCAAAGCTGGTTGCTTCAACACTGCAAATGTGACTTTGGGTGATTGCCCAGGTAGCCAGCTGTCTCTGTGACTTGTTACATATTTTGGAAGTTGTTTGATTGCACTTCCTAATTACTCAGGTAATGTTATTTCCCTTCTCAGATCTTCGATTGGGTTGAAGATTAGATAAATGTAGTTAGTTACTTTCTTCTCATGACTTGGCCAATTTATTGATTGCATAAGAATTAAGTTAGTTGACTGAGATGGAGGGGGGAGGGCCTTGGGCTTCCCATAGGACAGGGTATCCTGCACCATCATAAGGAAGCAGGGGGAGGGAGTGGGGCAGTGGGGGAGCGGGAGGGCCGGGAACAAGGGGAGTAAATGTAAATTTTTCTTTTAACAATAAAAATTTAAAAAAATTAAAAATAAATAAAAATAAAAACAAGTACATGAAACAAATGTTTACAGGATAAAACCATTGTCCCACAACAACCTCTCCCGTTTTTTTTTAAGAACAAGAGCTCTGAATCTGTTATTTTTTCTTTAGCTTTTTTCCTTACCATTATCTATTACAAATTGTAATCAACATTCTAAACAAAGTAAAATATCCATAGCCCATTTTTTGGGAATGTGGTCATAGTTTTTCAGGCTATTTAATGATAAATTGGGGCACTGATAATCTTATGGGGATCTGAAGAAAACTTAGAATTATGTTCAAGTCATGACTAGAGTATCCTGTGAGGCTTGATCATCTCAGCCAGCAGTCTTGAGGATATTCTGGATGTAGAACTCAGACATCTGGTCCATCTGCTCCTTTCAGAGATTTCTCAGAGTGTCTTCCTTATCAAACCTTACTTAGCCCAGAAGAAATCCATATCCTGTCATTTTCTGTGGAAACAAAAGTAAAACCTCTTCTCCAAAGTAACATATCTTTTTACTTCAATTTTGAAGTCAAGGCATTTACAAAATATTTGTGTTTTATTAATCCAACAGCATTTACATTTAAATGTCTTTTAGCATCTGTTTCTCCTTTCTCAGCTGTCAAGCAATTCAAAGGCAACATAAATAATATACGGTATCCAAACTCTCTGTATATTTTTCATCTTTATGTGGCTATACTTTAAATTTTATTTATTTTATTTTTACTTTTAAATATTTGCTTTTTGAGACAGCGTTTCTCTGTGTATCATTGGCTGTCCTGGAACTCCCTCTGTGGACCAGGCTGTCCTTGAACTCACAGAGATCTGCCTGCCTCTGACTCCCAAGTGCTGGGATTATTGGTGTGTGCCATCACACCTTGAGCTCACACAGGTCTGCCTGCCTCTGTCTCCCGAGTGTTTGGATTAAAGGTGTGTGCCACCACATCCAACTTCTCTCTTTCTTTTTTTATTTTAAGGACTTTAAACTTTTTTCTTTTCTCTCCCAAGCCTACATATATTTTTAAATACAGTGTAAACTGTTAAGAGGCTTTTTCTTCTGAAACTATCTATACTGTATCTCTTTTTTTCTGACCACATGAGTCTTTAATTTTCTAAGCAATATGGTTAGGATTAAAGTTGTGACTTTGACAGCTGGATTGCCCATTTTTAGCTGAGATTCCAGCATCATGGTGGTGGTACCAGCAGGAGCAGGAGCAAAATTTATGGCATTTCAAGGTCCCTGTCACCACCAAAAAGCATGCAGTTAGCTTTTCATCAATACCATTTAAGTATTTCATAGTAGGACCTCTTTAAAAGAGCTGCAAGGTTTTGCAGATAAAGCTGATTCAGGAAGCCTCTCTTAAATGAGAGTGCTTGCTTGCCTCTAGCAAGCAGAGCAGTCCCAATAAATTGCTGCTACCAAGAAGCCATGCTTAATGCTGTTATTTAGTGTCTAGAATTACTTCCCAAGTTCTCTCAGGTTTTCTGTGGATTCAGCTATCCACATGTTGGGTACCATTCTGTTGGAGGAGGGCTGCTTGTTGGTTCCCAGCCTCCCAGCTAGCTTAGACCCAAAATAATCACACAAAAACTGCATTAATTAAATCACTGCTTGGTCCATTAGCTCTAACTTCTTATTGGCTAATTCTTACATATTAATTTAATCCATCTCCATTAATCAGTGTATTGCCACGTGGCAGTGGCTTACCAGCAAAGTTTAAGCATGTCTGACTCTGGAAGCTCCACGGCGTCTCTTTCTCTCCGCCTTTCTTTTCCCAGCATTCAGATTAGTTTAGTTATTCCCTGCCTACTTAAGTTCTGCCCTATCAACAGGCCAAGGCAGATTCTTTATTCATTAACCAATTAAAGCAACACATAGACAGAAGGACCTCCCATACCATATTATCATCTACTACAAAAAGAAGCTTCTCTGACAAGAGTTGGGAAATAAACTAGTCTATGTGTGCAAAATAAGAATTTAAGGAGAAGTTTATTGCTATGTTCATTTATCAGAATAGTAATAGTAGGTTCTTCCCTAGAGCCTATAACCTAGCCAACTGTGGGTTTGGGTCCAAGTAACAGTACTAGGCATGAGTTCCATCATGTTAAGGTGTCTTTAAATATAATCACAAAGTAGAGGGTTATTACCATAACAACCCTACCTCTATCACATCAGTGAATATATCTCATCAGACTCATACTGTAGCTCAGGGTTCACAGCTGACTAAGACCATTAATATTTTTCTACCTAAGTGCCATGCACAGCACCTTCCAGCAATATGAAAGCTGGTAAATGGGGATGAAATGTTTTATACCCTATGACTCAAGTATATAAGTTCCAGCAATAGGAATTTACCATCAAGTTATGAAGGGTAACCAAGAACAAAGCCTCATCTAAACCTCTGCTAGCCCATTTATCCTAGTATGCTTCTTTAGAAAATAGGATTAAAGAAAAAGAAAAGTCTCTCTGGGTAGTGAATTTACTCAAAATAATAATTAAATACACAAATAAGGCTTTTTATGATCAAGCATCTTCAGGCAAGTTGATTTTGCAAATCAACATTGTAATAATACAGTTATAAGAATCAAATGAAGTAATTTACATAAAGCATTTTGTGTAGTACTTGTAAATACTTAGTAAGTTCTAAGAGGAGGAAAAAGGAATATTTTCCATTCAACTACATGTCTCACTCACAGATCTCTCCACTAAGCACATTATATTGTCTATTTTTCCTTCAATGAATTATATTTTCTTTGTCACCATTTCCTACTTGATTTGTGCATGGTGTCTCCTCTTCCTGAACCTTAAAGATGAAGGATCCTTATATTTTTCTTGTGTTCCTCTGGATTCCTATCAATTGCATCCTCTTCTGAAAAGTCTTCTTGCTGTCCACACTCCCTAGATAAAATTAAATGAGCCACCTCTAGACCAAGACCATTTGTATACATACTTTCTCATTTCTCACACCACAGACATATAGAGAATTACAAGTTAGATCATAGCACAAATGTTGGTGTTTAACTATACTTGCCAGAAAAACCACCAACAAGCATCCCGAATGCCTAAGTTTATTGGCAAGAATGTAGAATAATGTTACACATATGCATAAATGTATTTTTTCTTCTAGGCATGTTTATCTATGCATTTGCTAGTGACAGCAAGCAGGTTGTCTCTCAATATAAAACAAGTGAAAACACACATCTTTAAGGATTTTGCCAAATGCTGGATTTTTTGTTTTTCTACTATGTTCTTTTTATAAAGTTAATGTTAGTTTTTGTCCAGTTGACATACATCTCTTTTATCTACCTTGATAAGATAGGGAAAGAAAATATGTATTTCAATGATGTCTTTCTTTTTATTGTTTATTATTATTATAAATTAGAATATAATGACATCACCTACACCTTTGCCTTTCCTCCCTACAGCCCCTTCCATGTCTCCTCCCTCAAAACCTTCCTATGCCCTTATATTTTAATAAAGTTTTAAGCTAAGCAAATAATGAATTTTGTGGAATACGAATAAACTGTAATTTATGAGAGGTTTTTTTTTTTACTTTCTAAAATTGTTGTTATTGTTCTTTGCATGTTTAAATGAACAAAATGGTGTGGAAGTGTTCTTGTTCTCATAAAATAAAAAATAAAATGCTGATACATCATGTTCAGTTGTGGAACTAATCTTATTTTCTACCAATTAATCTATAATAAATTACTCTGAGATAAAGTACAGCTTTCTGCATATTACTGACGAAAGGCTTATGTGGAATTCCCTTCTATATGATGTGAATATGTTTTATTACCATTGGCGAATAGAGAAGCTACTTTGGGCCTATGGCAGGCATAATAGAGCAAGGTGGGAATTTCAAACAGAGATAGAGGAGAAAAGAAGTTAGAGTCAGAGAGATGCCATGTAGCCGCGAAAGGAGACAGATGCCTGCCCCCTGAAACCTTACCAATAACCACAAACCTTATGGTAAAATACAAAATAATAAAAATGGGTTAATTTAAAATATGAGTTAATTAATAAAAAGCCTAAGCTAATAGGACATCAATGCTTTAATTAATACAGTCTCTATATGATTATTTCATGTCTAAAAGGCCAAAACCAAATAAACAGTCTCCACTTACAAAATACTTTTATTCTTAGTACAAGTAGAGCAATTCATTATTCCCAAGCAAGGTTTTAATTGAATCTAATAATTTTTATATACTGTTTTATTTTAATTTATTCCAAAAGATTTTCCTGTATTTTTTGATGCATTTGAATCATATGACAATTAATACCTGAGTACTTTGGATTTCTAAACAGCCATCTCCTATTGATTTAACTCAGAGAATATTTGGTCAGAGCATACTCTTTATATGAGTTCAATCCTCTTGAATCTTATTGGGAAGTTTTTTTATGAACCATAATATGGTATTTACTTTAAATATATTTAACATAATTTTATTCTGCTCTTTGGCAACTTTTTCTACAAATATAAATTAGGTAAAGCTGGTTGATAGTAATGTTCAGTTGTTTGATATTTCTGCTTTTTTAAATCTACTTTGTTTTTTGCATACTGAGAGATATAAATAAATTACATTTGGATTCATCATTTGTCTGTTTTTGCTTTATGCATCATGAAACTATCTTATTAAGTGCATAAATACCTTGGGTTATTTCATTCAATGAATAAATTTGTTTTATAATTAATAGGCGCTCTTATTTATACATGCTAATGCCTTCTGTTACAAAGATAAAATCATCTGATAGTTACCCTGCTCTGTTTTGATTAGTGTTCGCATGCTTCACTCACTTAGATAAATGGATTTCAATATTGATCCTTAAAATAGATTTCTTGTATAAAGTGAATAGCAGAGCATTACTTTCTATTCACTAAATCTGTATGCTTTAAATAGAGTATTTAGACTATTCACACTTAGCCTTATTCAATGTGTGTCAATTTTAATTTTTCAGCATATTTGTTTTGTTTTTATTGGTCCCATTTGTTTATATTCATTTGTTCTATGTTTATTCTTTTTTGGATTGTCTGTTTTTACTACTTTATTCCATCTTCTTTATTGGCTTATTATCTGCACATATTTGTGGAACCTTAGCTTTTATTATATGGCTTATTATATATATTTAATTTGTTATAGTCCACGATCAAGCAATACCAAAGCAACCCAAAAACAATGCAACAATCTTACACTATAGTTCTATTTCATATCTACAATCCATTTTGGTAATATGATATAGTTTACTTCTACATATGTTGTAAAACACAAAATATATTATTATTATTACCACCATCATCATTATTGAGTTCAATGGTCAATTATCTGTGATACTGTCTTATGATCAAGAAATATGGAAAATATATGCTTCCATATGTCCCACCCCTGCACTCTTCTTTCATGTATTGGATATTCATGCTTCCATTTGCATAATTTTTCACATACCAGAAAACTTTCTTTTAATATTTATTCTAGTACGAGTCTACTAACAAAGAATTCTCTCAGCTTTTGGTTATCTCAAATAATTACCTACATTTTCATATGTTTTCAGTAGGTAAAGAATTCTGTTAAAAATTTTTACTTAAATTTTTTTCTTGACAATTTTGTAGGTGAGTACTGTTTTTACATTAATCCTACTTCTCCCATGCCCCTTCAATCCTCAAATTCATGACCTCTTCTTTAATTATGTATGTACATATGGATGTATAATTATATAATATTATATGTGTTGGGGAGAGACCATTTAATATTTTTCTTATGTGTACATATGTTTAGGACTTACCACTTGGGGTTGGGTGACCTACCAAGAAGCTCATCCTTGCATAAAACTGATTATCCCTCTCTCTTTACTGCCTGTAGTTCTTCAGTTGGGGTGAAAATTCCCCCACCCACACTGGCCTCTTGGCTGGTGCTTGTATAAGCAAACATGTTGTTGAGATTTAAAAGGCATACTTGGTGCAGGACAATTCTGTATCCTGTCAATCATGTTTTAAATAAATGCTGATTGGCCAGGCAGGAAGTATAGGCGGGAAAACCAGACAGGAAGTAGAGGTGAGAACAGGAGATTTGGGAAGCAGGAAGCTTCCCTGGCATTCCTGTGCAGATCTCCAAGGAAGCAGCATGTGTCCCTGTCCCAGCTGAGAAAAGGTACCGGCCATGTGCCTGGCATGGATGGAAACAACGGGTTAATATAACTTATGGGAGCTAGTAAGAAGCCTGAGATAATGGGCCAATCAGTTAATAACCTAAAGTAGACTCTCTGTGTGATTTTCTTTGGGGCTTGCTGGCTGTGGGGTACTGGGCAGGACAGTAACCCCAACAAGCAGGACCCTCATGTTACACATACTTCCTTGTTATATTTGGAAAGCATTATCTTGAAGTAGGTGCATAGTCTTCTGGTTCTTACAATCTTCAGCAATGTTTCCTGAGTCTTAGGTGTCAGTGTTGTATTGTAGATGCAACAACTGGAGTTAGGTACTCCACCTACTTACTTTCTGCATTTTGACCAGGTACAGTTCTCTGTAATAGTCTTCATCACCTGATTAAAAAAAAACTTCTTTGATGAATAGTGAGAACTATATTTAATTATTGGGTACAAAAATAAGTATGTGGAATACAGTTATAAATTATATTTATTAAGGAAATGTCGGTAAAGAGGTTTTTCTCTGGCTTCTATGATCTCCCTAGCCAAGAAGGTTTGCAGAACCACATAATCTTCTTCTATTGAGTGACCTTTGGTAAAGTTAGACAGTTAATTGTTGGTTCCCTACAAGACAAAAAGTCCACCATTGCACCATTAAGAATATCTTGCCAGACTGGTCAAGGCTATGATTTGCAAGCTTTACAACTGAGTAGGGCTGTTGATTGATTTTTCTCCCTTGCTGGCTTACAGAGCACCTTTCAATACTTGCTCTAAAATTATGTGAAGGGAATTCTCCACTCGAGCAAAGTTGCCTTGAATTTCTGGCAAGAAATTTACTGTCATTCTCACCTTTATATATCCATAGGCAATATGATTTTTTCTGCGGGTTCTTTGAGACTTCTCTCACAAAAATCAGTAGCCTTCCTATACACAAAAGGCAAATACACCAAGAAAGAAATCAAGGAAACAATATTCACAATAGCCTCAAAAATGCCCTGGAATACATCTAACCAAAGAAATAAAAGACTTGCACAATGAAAACTTTAAGATACTAAAAAAATAAGTGGGAAATGATACCAGATGGAAAGACCTCCCATGTTCATGGATTGGCAGAATTGTGGAAAATATCCTTCCTACCAATAGAAATCTACAGAATAAATACAACCCCCATCAAAATTCTAATGTAATACTTTATAGAAATTGAAAAAGTATTAAATTGAATATAGAAATACAAAAGGCACAGTGTAGTACCAAAAATGCTAAACAATAAATTGCTGGAGAGATCATCATCCCAGATTTCAAGTTACACTACAGAGCTATGGTAATGAAAATAGCATTGTAATGGCATAGAAACAAAGTAAAAGTCATTGCTCAATGGCATAGAATTGAGGACCCACATATGAATGCATATTCCCACAGTCATCTGATTTTTAACAAAGAAGCTAACAATACTTACTGGAGAAAAAAACTTCAATAAATGGTGCTGATGAGATGTATAGCTACATACAGAAGAATGAAATCTAATCCTCATCTCTCATGCTGAACAAAACTCAACCCCAAATAGGTCAAGCGCTTCAAGATTTGAAACCCTGAATCTGATAAAGGAGAAAGTAAGGAGTGGGCTTGAATTTATTGGCACAAGAAGGACTTTCTGAACAGAATCTTGATAGTGCAGTCATTAATGCAAACAGTTAGTAAATGGGACCTCATTAAAATAAAAATGTTTCTGTACAACAAAGAATATCAATGCTTGAGTAAAGAGGTAGCCTACACAATGGGGAAAATCTTTAATAGCTGTACATAGGACAGAGGGTCAGTACCTAAAATATACTTTTAAAAACTTTAAATAATTAAAAATTAAGAAAGCAAACAACCCATTTAAAAATTGGGCATATAACTAGATTTATCAAAAGATAAAAAAGAAGCTGTTGAGAAACAATTTTAAAAAAAAAGAAACAACACCCTTAGCCAACAGGAAAGTGCTAGTTAAAACTACTTTGTGATTACATCTTTTCCCAGTCAAAATAGTTGAGATTAAAAACACAAATGATAACATATGCTAGCATGAATACAGAGGAAAAACAAACACTTATTTGCTGCTGAAGGAAATGCAAACTGATGCACCCCTGTGAAAATCAGTGTGGAGTTCCTTCCAAAACTAAAAATAATCCAGTTATACCATTCTTCGGCATATAACCAAAAGGCTTCATTACCTACTCCAGAGGTATCTGCTTACCAATATTCATCTATTCACAATGGTCAGGAAACGCAGATGGCCTAGATTTCTATCAACTGAAATGAATAAAGAAAACATGTTATATTTACACAATGGAATTCTATGTAAGTATGAGGAAAAATGAAATCCTCAGATAATAAATGTAGGTAAAAAATAATCATTCTGCATAAGGTAACCTGTGTTCAGAAAGACAAACATCATGTGTTTTCTCTCATCTGTGGATGCTATCTTGGAACCTTCAGACATGTGTGCTTCATTTAAAATATCCATACATTCCAGGAAATTTCTAAGGAGTCTTGAGGAGGGATATTTCTAGGAAAAGAGAACAGAAGGCACTAGTATAAAGTCTTAAAAAAGAATGATGAAACAAGAGGGTTAAAGTGGGGTGAAAAAAGGGGTAGGGTAGAAGAGGGAGTAAAGGGAAGGATAACTAATATTGAAGATCTTTAAAAAAAACCTATGGAAACCTAGCACTACAGAAACTTCCTAATACATATATGCATATACATAAAGAGAGGTAAAAGGTACTTACTCTATAACAGGGTACCAATGCCCATACTACATAGAATCAGAAGCCCAGTATCAGCATAGACCCCCACACATTATATTGGTATCTATTGCTCTTGGTTACCCTCCAGAACTTTCTGGTAAAACCCTATAGCTGAAGACAACATGTACTTGCATCATAGAACATGATGAGCAAAAGTTGGAATGGACCTAGAAGTTTCATCCCTACTGACTAGCTTTCACAGTACTAGAAGATACAATCCAAGCTCACAGAGGAAAGCTAATCATTAATTATAGCCAGCTGTGGATTCTACAAGCTACAGCAATGTGGGCCTGGCAAAACATGCCCAGTAACTGCGATAGTTGCATGAACACAGTGGGAGTAACCAATCACTTTCTGATTGAATATAAGTCCCATTCCACAAGATGAGATCTATTCCTGGCACCTTTGTTGGACCAAGCACCTAAGACTAGACAGGTCATGGCCTCAGAAGAGAACCTATTACCATTATGCTACTAAATGGACATGGTATTTCTCCTAACAAGCTATCATTATATCCATAGATAAGTATGTCCCACAATCATTATGAAAGAAATTCCTATTTGCATCAGATCGATAAGCACAGAACCCACAACTGGCCAAAATATAGAGAATAACAAACTGAAGAATGTGAATTCCGTAAATGGAATAAATGTATTGCACCCCATCATCCCAAGGCTCAGAGATCATTGTGGAAGAAGGCACAAAAAAGTCTAAGGGCCATAGAAAGTGGAAGACTACAAGGAAAAATCTTTGAGATCCAGCAGGACAGCTAAATGTATAAACCACAGTGGTTGAGACATCATGCATAAAAGCTGTCCAACCTTAAGTCACACAAAATTCCAATATGGAGGGAGAGGTGGACACATAATTCTATGCCTAGCCATAGATAAGTCAACCATTCGTCAATGGATGATCACACTTTCAAGAATATTTTTGGATGCCATGAAGAGGTCTTAAAGGAATTAAAAGAAAAATACATTACGTTGGATAGATAGGGAGGCAGGGTAAGTCTGGGAAAAGTTGGAGGTGAATATAATCAAAACATGTTGTTCAGAGTTCAAAACTCTCAAATATCTAACTTAAAAATTAAAGATAAAAATAAAAAACTAAGAAATAAAATAAGTGCCTGTCATCTCCTTCCCAGTGTGCATATGAGAATCTGTTGATGGAAATGTCAAAGGTAAATACAGTACTCTCACTTTACAAATAAACTGAAGCCAAAGAAAGGAAGGATGCTTCCCGAAGTCACATAGTAAGAGATGAAGCTAGAATTCTGATGGTTAGCTCTCTATCATATTAAAATGAAGAACTTAGAAGTAATGTCATGGCAGCAATAGAATAAAGAAGGTGGAGTAGCTGAAAGAGTGCAGAAAAGAAATCTGGGTTACCAAATTTACCGTCAGAAACCACCTCTTTGGCTTTAAGTACCAACCTTAAGTAAATAGTATATAAAATGCCTTGCTTGAAGAAGCAAACGATACAATATACACTGAAAACCCTAACACAGGGCTTGACCCAAAGGAGATATACAGCAAATGGCTATTTACAAGTGGTAATGATAATTCTCAAATTTGGCTGACCACAGTCTCTTCTTTTTCGAAAACTAAATTGGAACTGAGGTCTCGCTAATGCTGGTGGTCCAGAGAACCACACTTTGAGACCCTCTGAGTAAATAAAGCAATGAAGTATCAGGTCAATTCCCTTTAACTCATTACCCTCAATATGAAAAACACAACATACATTTTCTATAATGTGAATCAAATACTCTAATTATCCTCATGACTTTTAAATGTTAAGATTCTATTTTAAAAATCAGATAATGTAATAATTATTTTCACAGCACAAATTCCATTAGCTAGACATTCAGGGAGTTACTAGGTCTGAAGCTCCTTATGATACCCCTTTCCTCCCCCACAGCCACACCATTAATTCAGAATTCCCTACATAAGATACTAGGCATAGTCCCAACTGGCCTCAATGGGAGTTGTTACCTAAGGATTAAGCTGGAATCTCAGCCGTTGCTCTTCTGAAAGCTGAAAAGATCACATCGTTAAACTATGTCTAGGGAGGAAAAAGAAGCTATTCATGGCCTCTGAACACATGCCTATGTTTCAGTTCCAAATGCTTATACATTTGCATCTGTTTTCATTCTTGGAAATGTGATTGCCGTTTTTAGGATTATGGTAACAGACAAATATTGTACTGTGAGAATCTTTCCATTGCTGTTCTGAATCGTGCACTCCGGAAACATCCTTGGAACATTTGGAATGACTGATGGTTTTGTGATTATATTTCATAGGAATGGGCAATGTAACTGAACAGGTGTGGGGGAACGGAAAAAGAACTGCAAGAGTCTGGAGGATTTACTTCTCCAAGCTGCTCCTAGTACAGGCTGTGTCTGAATAAGCCATTTCATTTTCTGGATCCCTTTCCTAATGTGTAAAATTAAGGGAGTCACACAAAATCAGAGTAGCTAATCCTACTCTGTGAACCGCAGTGACTTGAACGACAGCCCCCAAAGTAAAAAGAAGTAAAAACAAGTAATTTTTAAGAAAAAAAAAACCACAGAGAGTTTTAAAATAAAAGTTTCTCTACTCTTACCTCCTTAACAACTTCTCAGAGGTAGCAGTGTTAATAGTTTTGTGTAGTTTTCAGCCATTTTATGCATATGTGAACATTTATATAATCTTTGGCATTTTAAAAGGATGAGAGCTTAATTGCATAAAGATGACCCTAAATCAAGCAGTCTTACTTTTAATGTTTTTATTGTGTCTTCCTGTACTTGTGTTAATTCTTATAAAGCACAAATCCCTGAAAGCAAAACAAAAATAAAAATATTACATGTAAAATTTTAGAGATTGTTTAAGGAATGTTTTCTACACTTAACAAAAATTCAGTTATATACCCAAATGTATTTATGCTGCTGACTTGGTAACTCTTCATGATGCATACAAGTATGTTCATATATAGTACATATAGAGTTTTAGTTTTATACCAGTTGTCACATTTACAAAACCTTGGCTACCTACAAAATGATAGTCAACTACAGTATTAAATCATTTTATGTACCTACAAATCAATTATTCCAATAACTTTACTAAAATGTTTATAATGCATAAAGTCTTGAAGCATACGTATATATGACAACTTAAACAATATGATTCAATTTAGAGTAATATTTCGAAGATTTATCCACATTACAGCATGTACTTTATCCATTTAATATCCCACTATATATCTATTCCATATTTTTAATCCATTCACCAGTGAATTAATAACTTCAGTTGTTTCTGTTTTCAGGTATTATTATTTAGGTCACTAAAAAGTCATTACTGTGTAACTTTCAACATTTCTTTTATTATTTATTTTTGAGAGTTTCATACATGAGTGCTATATTTGCATTATTTCCACCTTGGCTTTCCCGCTTCCAACTCCTCCTATGTACCCTACTCTTTCTCAGCTTCATGACCTCTTCTTCTATGTTATAGTTTCATACATACATAGATAAATATGTATATGTAAACAAAAGCTGTGGAGTCCAGTTAACATCCTCATATGTATATGTACTTAGGGCTGACCAAAAACAGGTAAAGACACAGCAGTAAAAGAAAACTGTAGAGTACAAACTTTCTTAAACATCTGTTTTTAATATTCTCTTTTGTATACCTAAGACTTAAAGGGAAGAAACAAAAGCAGAAAAGAGCACACACTGTTCCATCCAGTTTGTATGAAATGTAGAGAATAGGCAAATCCTTCATCAATTTAGTGTTTTCCAAAAGCTAGGAGGAGTACAAAACAGAAAGTGATTGTTTCGTGGGTACAGAAAATTCTTTCGGAAGTGATGAAAGTGCTCTAAAACTAGCTTTGATGGGCTAGAGAGCACTGTAAATTTGCTGAAATCCACTGTCCTGTGTAGTATAAAAATCCTTAAGATGATAAATTTGATGTTATATGATGCTTACCTTGAATACAAATCCATGTCATTATATTATGCTATACTATGCCACAGAGTTTTGTTTTCATTATTATTTTGAAGCAATTCTGGGGTTGCACAACAATTGGAAAAATAAAAATTCAGAAAAATAGAAGAAAAAAATGAACAGTTATAAAAATAATGCAGAGAACTGTAACCTTAACCCAACTTTTCTGGTATTAACATCTAACAGCCATCACACAGTTATCAAACTGAGAAAATTACTTAAAAACTTCTCTCAAAGTTCACCAATTGTTATACTGATGTTCCTTTTTAAAAATACAACATTTAATACAAGATTTATAGCTGCATTTGGTTCTAGCATGTATTTAAATCTGTTTCAGTTTTTTAACGTTTCTAAATGTCTTTGTCATTGACAATTCTGATACTTTTGTAACGCATTGTTCAGATACTTAACTAAATAGCTGTCAATTTGGCTTCCTCTGATGTTTTCTCTTTATTACACTGAGATTATTTACTTTCTCTGCAGGAGTCTCTCTCTCCCTCTCCCCCTCCCCCCCTCCCCCTCCCCCCCCTCTCTCTCTCTCACACACACACACACACATACACACAGGTGTTGATAAAATTTATCATCACGGGAGATGTTAAACTAAATCACATGGTGTCAGTGTTTTCTGCTGGGTTTCTCTACTATAAAAGTACTAGATTTGCTCTGAAATTTACACCAAAAATTGGAGAAAAACTCCCAGAAATCCACATGGATGACCCCAGATAAGCCCCCTAACAAGAGTGGAGAGCATGCCTGAACTGGCCATCTACTATAATCAGATTGATGACTGCTCTAATTTTTATTCAGTAAGTGATGGAAGCAGATGTAGAGATCCACAGGCAAGCACTGAACTGTGCTCTGGGAGTCCTCCTGAAGAAAAGGAGGAGGGACCATATGATGGGGGTGGTCAAGGTTATGGCAGAGGAGCCCACAAAGATAGCTGACCTGAGCTCATTGACTCTGAACTACCAGTTATAGAGCCTGCACAGGTCCAACCTAATCCCTCTGCACGTGTGTAACAGTTTTGTAGCTTGTTCTGTTTGTAACGCTCCTAGCAGTGGCATCAGGACCTGTCCCTGGCATTTAGCTGGATTTTGGGAAATTGTTCCCCATGCTGGATTATCTTACCCAAGGGAGAGGAGCTTGGTCCTGCCTCAACTTGATGTACTATGCTATATGTTCAAGCCCATGGGACGCCTGCCCCTTTTTGAATGGAGATGGAGGAGTGAGTGGTTAGGGGGGAAGGTAGATGGGAGTTGAGGGGAGAGAATGGGAGGAGGGGAAGGCGGAGAAACTGTGACTGTTACATAAAATAAAGAAAAATGTCAATAAAAATAAATTTATTTAAACATTTGACAAAGATCATAAACTTTTTACCCATTCCATGGGAAGGAACACATGCCTGGAAATGCAAACCTTGTCATAAGTCTTCATCTGTGGATGTCACAGACCCTAAGGAAGAATGTATTACTGAGTTCCATGTCTTATTAATATTTAGATATTAGATTCATTTTGAATTTACTTTTTGTATAGGATAAGTACATAGATATACTGTCATTATTTTATGTGTGAATATCCAGTTCCCCACAATCATTTGTTGAAGAATCTATCTTATCAATGTATATTATTGACACTTTTACCAAAGATTAGGTAGCTCTGGCTATGGGATTTATTTCTGGGTCTTCTGTTCTAGGCTAGTACCATAACAATGTTTTTGTTATTATGGCTCTGTATAGAAGATGAAATTGGGTATTATGATACCATCAACACTGTTAATTCTGATTAGGATTGTTTTGAATCTTCAAGGTCTTTTATACTTCTACATAAATTTCAGAACATTTTTCTAATTTTTGTTAAGAATGGCTTTGAACTTTTGATGGGGATTTTGTGAAGATCTGTAGATAACTTTGTATAGATGGAAATTTCTGTCCTGCCTGGTCCCACAGCTGTTCAGTCCTAACCAAACACACAAAGGCATATATTACTTATAAACTGTTTGGCCTATTAGCTCATTCTTATTATTAGCTAGCTCTTACAACTTAAATTAAACCATAGTTCTTATCTATGTTTAGCCACGTGGCTTGATACTTTTTCGCATTACAATATTTTCATCTTGCTTCCTCTGCATGTGAGTGGTGACTTCAGACTGATCCTTTCCTCTTCCCAGAATTCTTCTAGTCTGGTCGCCCCACCTATATTTCCTGCCTGGCTACTAATCAGTCAGTGTTTTATTAAACCAATATGAGTAACAAATCTTGACAGTGTACAAAGCATTAGCCCACAGCAGTTAACTTTTTTCTTTTCAAAACAAGAACTCTGAATCTAATTTCTTTGTTTAGCATTTTTTTGTACCATTATCAATAACAACTTGTAACCAACACTCTAAACAAAGACAAACATCCATAATTCATTTTTATGGAAATGTGGGCACAGTTTTCTAGGCTACTCCCTGTAGATTGTGGGCACTGATAATATCACGTGGATTTAAAGAAAATTTAGGTTTATGGTCAAGTCCTGACTGGAGTATTCTGTGAGCCTGAATCATCTCAACCATCAGTCTTGAGGTTATTCTGAATATAGAACTCAGAGGAAATTGCAACAAACGTGCTCTGAAAGGTTGGATCATCTGGACCATTTGTTCCCATTGGAAATTTTTCAGGGGTTCTTCCTTGATCAAACTTTATTTTTCTTTCTTTCTTTTTTTTATTGTTAAAAGAAAAATTTACATTTACTCCCCTTGTTCCCGTCCCGCTCCCCGACTATCACACCGCTGTCGCCCCGATTCCTTAAGATGGTGCAGGATACCCTGTCCGATGGGAAGCCCAAGGCCCTCCCCTCTCCATCTCGGTCTAAGAAGATGTGC
>JAQHUG010000121.1:1665456-1687377 GCA_028555095.1 Dicrostonyx torquatus
TTTCTGGCACTGTCATGTTGCTTTTTAGGTTGATGGGGGAATTCCTGGATTGGCGCCTGCCCATCTTTTCCCCTCCTCAGTCCAAGGGCCTGCCGCACTCCTCAGGGCCAAGTTCTCCTCCGGTGGGGGTGACTAGATCGGAAGCCCTCTCCAAGGGCCTGCCACACTCCTCAGGGCCGAGTTCTCCTCCGGTGGGGGTGGCTAGATCAGAAGCCCCAAGACATGTGCTTTTTAAAATCTTTTTTCTAAGGCAATTTTTATCTTTATTGATATGATCATGTGATTTCTATTGTTACCACTGTTTATGTGCTGTATTACATTTATTTGTTTGAGTATTGAAACATATATCAATGACATAAAGTCAACTTGTACATGGTATACAAACTTTGGGAGATTCCTACTGGTAGACTTCTCATATTTTTCTTTATTCATGTTGAATGCAGCATTTTCTCATCTTTATTCCCTATCCCATATATTATTTTTTTCTACTTGATTGGTGTTTTACACTGTTATTTGCTTGACTGTTTTATTTATTTTTAAAGATTTTATTTATATTTATGTGAAAATGTTTATGCCTTTGTGTAGATTTGTGTACTTGAGTGCAGTGTCCACAGAAGGAGGCCTCTGGCACCTCATGTAGTATAATTCTAGGGCTACCTCATGTAACTGTCATTTATTCTTGGTTTCTTGTTCAGCCATTAATCTCTGTGTTCACTGCAGAGAGGCTTCTTTGACTAAGGCCAAGAGTAGCTTTTGTCTATAACTGCAAACATGGGTATTTAGAAGGCAGTAAATTTAGGCTTATAACCTGCCTGGGCATATAATACCAGGCATGGGCTCCATCTTGTACAGTGGGTCTCAGATCTAATAAAAAGTGGCTGGTTACCCCCACAATAGTTGTACCTATATTGCACAGGTGGACAAATCTTGCCTATGCAATTTGGTTTTGTGGTTTGCTTAGTTCACATCTGTGAACTGTTCATCCCTCAGTAGCTAACAAGGCTGACAGCAGCATTTGTCGAAGGATATAAATATAAATATTTCAAAGACATTTTAACTACATGTCCATTTAGCAAAAACATTAGCAGTAAGTTCATTCTTAGAGACTGTCATTTTGCAAGCCATAGGTTTTTCTTTTATTACCAAGATTCGCAGTACCAGATATGTATTCCCTTTTGGAAGATTGGGCCTCATAGTCAATAAGGAAGCTGTTAGTTACCCAAAAACTAGCATGCCACTATTGTACCAGTAGGAAGGGTTTTCACATCAAAAGATTGGTTTTGAAGTATCTGAGGACTGCCCAGCAACATACAGGGAGATATTCTACATCTGGCACATCTTTTTTCTTGGTCATGTTTTGTTTGTTTATGCACAAGAACTTTTGTGTAATGACCAATGGTTTCTAGGAGCAATATTATCGTTTCAGGAAGGGTCCATCTCATCCCTTTAAAGATTAATCATATCTTTTATTTACTGGATAATATACTAGGTTTTTAATGTGGTTTTTCTCTAAATGCATGGAAATTATTTCATTTCCCACTCATAATGCAACATTATATAATTTATCTTAAAATAGATCAAAGATAAGCAGCAATTAAGTTCATAAAACTTTTAGAAGAAATCCAAGAGTTGCATCTTTGTGACCTTGTATCTAGTATCAAATTCTTGCAAACGGTACTGTAACAAATCAGTAAAAAGAAAAATAGATAAGTTATTTCATCAAAATTAAATATATTTTGATTCAAACAATGCTATCAGGAGAGCAAAATGATACACACAGAATTGGAGAAGGCATTTTTAAATAATGTGTCTAGTAAGTGTACAGTATTCAAAATATATTAATCTTACCTTTCAACAATGAAAAAGAAATAATTTCAAAATCAAGAAAATATTTGAATAGGTATTTCTCCAATGAAGTTAAGCAAATTGTTAATAAACACATAATTATGTACAATGACATTACGGAAGTACTAGAGGAGCAAGTAGGACACTGAGGGTAAGCTCTTGTGAATTAACTGTCATTGCCTCTGTCTTTTCCCTTTTACTTAAGTCCTGATCACAGCGACATGAAGTATGCCTTCCTTTCTATTATGAACACAACACTCTGAAACCAAGAGCCAAAATAAATGTTTTCCCTTAATTTGTTCCTTCATGACATCTATGATAAATTGACTAATACAGAAAACTGGTACCAGACAAGTGGTTCATTATTTTGATTAAAATTGGCCATAAAGTTCTTAACTCTTTGGAACGAGATTCTGGGAGGAATCTGAAAGAGTGTGGAAATAATAGACTTGAAAATATTTAGCTACAATAAGAGCATTAGGAAAGGACTTAAAAGACCAGAATGTTGAAGTGATGAAGACGATGAAGGCTTGGATCTTGAGACCTCAGAAAGGAGTAAGGATTCTACTGAGCTTTAAACTAGATCCATTGTCTTAGAGTTTCTATTCCTGTAACAACACACCATGACCATGGCAACTCTTATAAAGAAAAACATTTAATTAAGACTGACTTACAGTTCAGAGGTTGAATCCATTATTGTTGTGGGGGGTAAGTACAATAGCATACAGGCAGACACGATAAACTTGCAAGCCCATCCCCAGTGGCACACTTCCTCCAACAAGGCTGCACCCACCCAGACAAGTCCACACCTCCTAGTAGTGCCACTCCCTGTGGGCCAATGAGGGCAATTTTCATTTGAACCACCACATCGATTCATGCCGCAAAATGTCTACTTTTTGTCTAGATTGTTTGACTTTGAGTGAAGCTAATTAAAAAATAAAACTCAATAATTTGGCAGAGAATTTTCAAAGAATAGCATTCAGGCTGAAGCATGGTCATTGCTGGCTGCTCTTAGGTCTGTAATGAGAATAGAGAGCAAAAATATTTGAAAAAGCTGATATTTATCCAGAAAAAATTAACTAGTTAACTATTACTAATAAGCAGAGGCTTGTTTTTAAAGAGACTGGCATCATTAAATTAAAGCCAAGTGTCTTCTTACATTGGAACAATGGGAAAGAGGCTTTGCAGCATTCCAGGAATTATCCTACCCATTTCAGACTCAAAGGTATAAAACTGTGAATTCATCTGAAAGGCATTCTCCTAAGAAAAGAGAGCTGCTGGGATACCCCTCTGACACAGGGCCATCTAGGGAAGCATTTTCCGAGTTTCAGCAGCCCAGGCATTCATAGACTGTTGTAGATAGGCTGGGCACAGATACTGCCTGAGCTGGGAACAGTCTTTAACATCATCCTCGTGATGCTGATTTTACATAAACAGTAGTGTCATAGAGGCTGCCATAAAGATTATGAAGAAAAACCTAAGAGGCCAGGCAATGTGTAATGGAATCTCTCAGAGAGACCACTCTTTGAAGAATAAATCCTACAATGCAGTTAAGAACTCAGGATGTTGGACATACCAGGAATGAGCAACATTGCTGAGGAATGTTACAGGCAGTGAATAGAGCCAGTCCAAGAGATAGAGAGAGATGATACAGACTGACACTTAAAAGGCCATGGAGACAAAACTTCCCGAGACAGTTGGAGCTCAAATCATATGCTTCAGTAATACTCCAGTATGCTATCCCTTATTAACCTCATATCCCTTTATTTAATGCTGGGAATGTTCATTTGTTGTCATTGCATATTATATTAGAAGTGTGTAATTTTCCTTTTGATTTTTCAGGTGTTTCAAAGAACCTTTAGTCTCAGAACAGATTCTGGACTTAGACTCTTGAAACTTCTGGTGCCCTTAAGATATTAGAGACTCACATAACGTTGACTAAATGTGCTTCGCCACATGAAATGGACATGAGCTTTGGGAGTGCAAGGGCAGAATTTTATCATTTGAAAATTAAATGGCTCCCAAGCTTATGTGTTAAATGTTTGGGTCCCAGAGAGTGAGAGTACTTTGGAGTGTTTTAAAAATTTAATAAGGCTCGACTAGCTGGATGCAGATCACTGAGAGGGCTTCTTGAGGGTATCTTGCTGGGAGGAAACTTGCTTGAGGGAAACTTGTTGCATCCTTCTCTCTGTTTCCTAGTCATCCAGCAAGTGGACAACTCTCCACGGACACCTGCTTTCAACACCATAATGTTGTACCAAATGTTATGGAGACAAGTGGTCATGTATTGAACCCTGTGATACAGTAAGACAAAATATATCCTTTATTCTTTAAGTTGTTTCTCTAAGGCATTTTGTCACAGTAATAAGACTATAATTAATACAAGTGGTCAGTGTGTGAAAAACACTAAGCTTAGCCATCAGGGAACTGCAAATCTAATTATATTGAGAAATAATCACACCTCAGTTACAATAACTGTTTTCAGATAAAAGATAACAAACGTTGGTCAGGATATGGAAGAAAAAGAACTATTATAAACTTTTATGATATTGTAAATCAGCACAATCAGTATGGCCAAAAGTATAATGGACATGAAAAAACAAAAATTGATCTACTATGTGATTCGGTTATTACACTCTGTACATAAATGCAGAGGAAATGAAGTCACCATGGCAGTTAGAGCTACACTCTCATGTTTATTGAAACACTATTCACAATAGCTAAGATATGGAATCAGTCTAGTTTCCCATCAACGCATGAATGGATAAAGACAATGTGGTATATATACACACAATGGCAAAATTATCAGCTGGAAAGAAAAATAAAATTCCTTCATTTTCAGCAAAATGGAAGGAACTAAAGCACAGTAATCTAAGTGAAATAAGCCAGACAAAGACAAACACCATTCACTGTCAGATTTAGAAGCAAAACATAAAGTCAACTTGAAAGTAAAGCAATGATTACTAGAAATTAAACTAATAAAAAGTTTATAAAGAGCTAGAAGAGAGAAATCTAACGTCATCTGGAATAAAGAAATGGCGAAGAGAGGAAAATGCTTTGGTTTCATGACTGCACAGCACTGTGCTGGCTAGTTTTCAACTCAACACAGGCTAGTGTCATTAGAAGGACTGGACACTCAGTTGAGAAAATGCTTCCATAAGATTGGACTGCAGGCAAGCCTGTAGGGCATTTCTCGATTAGTGGTTGATGGGAGAGGGCTCAGCCCATGATGGATGGTGCCACCCCTCGACTGGTGGTCCAGGGTTCTATAAGACAGCAGGCTAAGCAAGGCAGGGAAAACAAGACAGTAAACAGCACCCCTCCATGGCCTCTTCATCAGTTCCTGGTTCCAGGTTCCTGCCTTGTTTGAGTTCCTGTTCTGACTTTTTTGATGTTGAACAGAGAGGGGAAAGTATAAGCCAAATAAGCCCTTTCTTCCCCAACATGCTTTTGGGTCATGGTGTTTAGTCATAGGAACCTAAGTAACACAGAAATTGCTGTGACAGACCTGATCATGGCTTGGGGAGGATTATGAACTACATTTGAGCTTTGGGCTAGAATAGCCATTGAGTGTTAGAGCCTAGTGGGCTGTGCAGACAATGGAGGTCTGCCTTGTGAAGATCAGAGGGAAGCAAAAACTCAACATTGGACCATTTGTGTGAAGAAAATGTGCCTAGTCAATTGGGTCAAAAAACTAACTGAGATTAAGAGGAGACCAGCATCATTAAGGTGAAATCCTCTGGGAAGTGGTTCCTCAGGTTTGGCACACAGAAGCTGTGGTTCAGAGTCAATCAATGTTGTACCTGGGGCTGGCAGCCAATCTTGGTAATGTAAGAGTCACCCAGATGCCACTGGTTTTGAAGGCATGAAGAGGTCATGAAGAGAACCTGATACTTGGCACTGTGTGATAGGGTTAGAGTTCATGTTGAGAGCACAGGAGAGGCTATTAGTGAAATTACTAACCAGTTACCCCAGAAGACCCAAGTGCTTTGGAGAAGCCAACACCATGGGAAGACCAATTAAAAACAGCAGTTGTGTGGGGCCAACTGGTTCCTAGAAGATAAGCTGTGTGAGCTTCAGCAGGAGTAACTCCAGCTAAGATAATTCCATTAGAGCATGTTAATAATGAAAAAATCTTTGTCATATGTCCATTATGCAAATTTCTTCAAAAAATTGTTACTTTCAGTGCCTTTTGTGTGTATATATACTATGAACTCTTATCTTTTGCATGTCTCATAATTTTATTTAGAATATTCAACATTTTGCATGTGGTGTAATGTACAAACTTTGAAAGATTTTACAGCTTTAACAGGATTTTTTTTAATTTATTGAACTTTTAAAACTAATTTTGTGAAATCTGTATTCTATGTCTTATATAGTCACTGAAATGTCTTACATAGTTATTTAATAGCTAGCTAATAATTGTACAGGTATTTTCTTAAACATCTGAAATTAATAATATTCCCAATTTTTTCAAATAACTATGCATGCATGCAAACACACACACACATACAGGCGTGTGCACATATGGTATGTGGTGTGACACACTTCCTTAATTTCCTGCTTTCAGAGATCCTCAACTAAAGCCACTGGTATTTAGTTAGAACCTTCCCTGGTCTTTTCTGAGCATGTAGTATATCTATAGTATTCACAATCCAATATATACATGTAGACTCCTAGAGTCTCAGAAATGTACCACAGGTTTTCCAAAAGTGTCTACTTCTAAAATTTTTACTGAAGATTGTTGGCTACTTTATTGTTTGCAACATCTATTATTGGCCATTGTAGAAAACTTAAATAGCTGTCTCTAAATATTCTCAACATATGCCACAAAGGAAAAGTGCATTTCCCACAAAATGACCTCTGAGTCAAATCAAATGAAGTGAGCAATTCAGGGCAGTAATGTCTTCTAGCAAACCACCAAATATGTTAAATAATGAAATTTTTCCTTCAGAACTTTATTTCCAGAAAATTATCCTCATTCGTCTATCTGCAGTGCTTCTGGTTTCCATGCAACTGAGAACTGTTGTTTTTCAAGCTTACTGCAGAGATGGAAGGGTAGGCTATAATGACACAGATTTCATTATTACTCAAAGTCATCTGTGTTTGTTGCATACAATGTGACTTCTCTTTAACGTAATTAGGGTGCCCATGTTCACTATAGATCCTATTTTTACCTCTTTCTGATAAAAAAAAATCAGCTGCTCTGAAAAAAAATACTTTTAAACCTGTTCTCGAACAGGAGTTTAAGGATAGTGTGTGTCCCTTACTTCTCTCAAAATACTAGAACAAGAGAATTATAGCATGAACACGATTCTTTGATCCCTGTCAACTTGAAATAGAAAAATTTGTTTTCCTAGAAACCTGGGTAGGAAGAGAATGTGATAGTATATAAAGCAGTTAAATATATACCATAGTGAATATTGTCTTCATTTTAATCTTAATAGATACTTCTGCAACTCATTGAAATCAGTTACAGTTTGTTTCCATCTTCTTCTAATAATCCATGTATTAGTGAAATGGACCAGTGAATAAAGGTACTTGATGAGCAAACCTGATAAGCTGAGTTCAATCCTTGAGACTTAAGGAGCGATTTTACTTACAAGTTGTCCTCTGATCTCCACATGTATGCTTTGGCACAGGTGCGTGCATGTACATGCACACACACACACACACAAAGTGCATAAAAAATTATTTTTGTAGTTCCATCAAGAGTGTTAGGTTTGAATGGGCATCAAACTGAGGTTAAAACTGGAAAATAGCCATATTTCCAAAAGCAAAGTACATCATCATACATTGGTTTTCAAATAGTCTTATACTTCAAGATCAAAAGACCAAAGAAATGGGTTGCTAGAGACTAGAATTTTAAATTGGCATACTAATTTACTCAGTAACAATGCAAGGTACTATTGTGTGTTTCAGTGGAGGAAACAGATTCAGGTATAAATAACATTCAATCAGTGCATCCAAGATACTGCTCTTATGCAAGTGAAATTCAAACAAAAGTAGAATGAGTCAAAATATGGGAAATGCCTATGAATGGTATCAGCAGAGTATTATAAAATGCAAATAAGGGTAGAAAGACACGTGATCATTTTTTAAAAATTACAAAAACATAGATAGAATTTTCCATTAAGGTGAATACAGACATCTAGTATTGGAGGAAAATATGTTAATTATCAATCTCACGAGCTGTGAACCCTAGAAATCACAATATTGATTGAACTGCTACAATACGCCCATTGGTATAATGTGGCATGAATCTTACGGAAGTAACCAACCACTTTCTTACTGAATCTAAGGTTCTTTCCATGAGATGGAACCCATACCTGGCAAGAACTGGAGCCTAGACAGCTCATAGGCTCTAAGGAAAAATGTAATAGTATTATTCTACTAAATGAACATTGTAGTAAAATGATTCCTAATGACTTATTGTTATGCATATTAATCAGTATATGTGTTAACCCTCATCAGAGAAACTTCTTGCAGTAAATGATAATTAGTACAGATACCCTCAACTGGTCAATATGCAAAGATATGGAGAGTTCAGCCCTAAATGGGACATATCACACCCCTCTCCAAAAGGCTTATTTATTTTTGTGTAAGCAAGATTGTCAGAGCTGGAGATGAAGGGCAACTTCAAGGAAACAATATTTTCAAGACACAACAGAGTGGTTTTACATATGAATTCATATCAGTTGTGACAGCACGCACAGTCTTGCACAAGCTCAAGAGAGACAAAATTCCAGCGTAGAGGGGTGGAAGAAGGTGGGCATGAAATTCTGCCATTAGCTGAAGAGCTCTTGGCATTTAAGAGCTTCTTGGAGACAGAGTGTCATGGATTTTTTGTTTTGTTTTGTTTTGTTTTATGATGTGACCCCTAGTAGGTTTACCACACTACAGGAAAGGCTCCATTCTTAAAGTTGTTGGGAAACACAAACTGGAATCATTAGGGAAAAAAGAACTCATTGTTGGGTAGAATGGGAGTATCAGGGTGGAGAGTATGGATCTAGGTGGAGTTTGGAGAAGAGGGAAATATGAGAAAAAACACAGTGTGTGAATTTGTCAAAGAGTTATAATAAAATGCTAAAACAAGATATTATTTTGAAGCACACTATTATGTGAAATGCATAGACTAATCAAATTCTAATAGATTTTATATTATCAAAAATCTCTACATATAGGTAAACTGAAAGGCAGAAAGGAAAGTCATTTGCCAAAAATCACATATTGAATGAATGGCTAAACTGTGGTGGGAAACAGACTTAAGGGATTATGAACACTCCAGTGTTCTTTCCTCTGGGTTTCATTGCCAGGCTCTGTAGCAAATCATTCACCTTCAGCTAAACTTTAGGTAACAGGGTGTGGAGTTGGTAGTATTTGGTTTGATGCAGCTCTGTTGACAAGAGCGGTCCCCTTCCAGCAACAAAACACTCCTCTTTAGTTAATCTTGGTTCCCAGCTGCCAAAACAGGTGGCCTATGGACGGAGCCTGAGAGAGTAGCACTGCTAGACGGCAGAAACTACTGAGTTCAGGGAGAAGTCAGCTTATTAAGAAGGCTGAGTACAAAGGGGGTTCATGGAGCCATGTAAGACAGAAGATAAGGTGATACGTAGCTAAGCAGTAAACGATGTAAGAACACATATAGGAATTTAATCTCAGTTCTCTCTCTCTCTCTCTCTCCTGTGTGTGTTTAGATGTGTTCTTGCTATGGAGCATGTGTGGCGGTCAGAGGAAAACATCCAGTGTCAATTCTTTTATTGACCCTGTTTGAGAAATGTTCTTTTGTGGATTCTCATTGCACACACCAGCTTAGCCTGTCCCATGAGTTTCTGGAATTTTTTTGTCTCTGCCTACTTTCTGGTAGTAAGGAGAGTGGGATTGAAACCATATGCTGCTACATATAACTTAAGGAATCATATTATGAAACAAAACTGGACTCTGAGCCTACTCCAATAAAGAATGTAAAAGATACAATGGCATGTTATTAATACATATCAAATCCACAATTCTATTTATTGACCAAATTACACAATGAATGCTCACAAAAATATGCCAAAATTTCACAAGTAAAAATTGTGTTAGTATGTTTGTTGAGCTTGATATATAGCATTTAAAAAATATATTTTGGAGGTTTTGTTTCAAAGTCAAAAGTAAATATATTGTGTGGTTCTGGGTTCAAGCCTAGGGTGTTACTAGGGACTGTCACATATTAAACAAGTACTCTACCATAGTGCTATATTTCCTCCCTCAGAATATATATGCATTTAAAGATTTGAGTTACGTTTGATCCATGCCTGGCGAGTATAAAGATTACGGATTCAATCCCAGCACAACAGAAACAGAGTATTTTGCCTGGCAAAATACATGAAAATTAGAAAATAATTAAAACTAGAAATAAAACGTATTCAGACTATCTAGTTTTGCCTTGAAAATTCCTTTTCTCCAGAGATATACCATAAACCATTGACTTAGTGTGTGCCTCTTTCTCCAGTAATACGACACTCCATAGAAAGGAATAAAAGAAAAACCATTTCATAGTTAAATTAATAAATGTTTAACAGGGAGTTTAAAATTAAAGAATTTCTCAAAAACATCAGTTTCTAGGGTGACCATGTATGCAGACATGATTTGGGTACAAACAACATAATATTGAATACAATAATTTGTTTTCTAAAAAAGAAAAATTATCCTCTTGCTTCTTAATATAGAACACAAAAATGAAACCTGACAAAATATTCTTAACTAGTGGGGTGACATGAAAAATTATAATTAATAAGGTGGGGGAGAAGTATCTTATAACAAGTAGTTTCATCAAAATTCTGATGAACATTGGAATGATTTAAATAAGAAATATTTCCCCCACATGCTCCCGCATTTGAATACTTGGACCCTGATTTGTGTATAGTTTGGGGAAGTTTTGGAGCTGCATACTGAAGTAATATGTCACTGGGGAAGGCTTTCGGAGCTGAAAGCTTCCCCCTACTTCCATTATGCCCTTCTTCTTGGTGGTTGCAATCGGGGATGTGAACAATCAGTTTCTTTCTGTCTTTCTTCTATAAGTTGCCTTGGTCATAGTATTGCATTAGATCAACAGAAAAGTAACTAATATAGGCATGAAATATACTTATAAACTACAAGTACGAGATTCTTAAGTGGCAAAAATACTACTAAATAATAAAAACAGTTGATAACAACTGTAGGACAATAAAAGATTACTACACTTTCAAGATCATGTTTAATTTTTCATTAGTGTAAGTATCCTTCTATATTTCATCTCTCAAGATTTTACTTAAATAATGTATAGTAAACAAGCATTGTAAATTAATCCTTCACATACTTTTACCTTGTGATTATTGGTAGACTGTAAGAAACACAATAGTGGCTATAATTTTATAATTAGACATTACATGGAGTATTAATATTGATGTTAATAATTCCTCAATATTTTTATAATTTTAAGAAAAACAATCATATCATTTTTGGAAAATAGTTATAATTTACACTCTCCTTTCAAACAGTTGGTTTTGGTTTTTATTTTTTGTTTGTCTGTCTGTTATTGTTTTTTCGAGTCAGGGTTTCTCTATGTAAAAGTCCTGACTGTCCTGGAACTTGCTTTGTAGATCAAGCTAGCCTCTATGTGCCTTCCTTTGGTGCTCAGATTACAGGCGTGTGCACGCACCACTACGCAGATTGGTGGTTTTTTGTTATTATTTTATACATTAGTATTAGTTTGAAAGAGTTTGAGAAGCACATTTTGTCTTCTACTTCACTAGAAATCATAAAAAATCTGAAAAAGTGTTTTATTTTACCAAGTGATTTTTATACTTTTAAGATGGGTATGTGCTCGTTCATATTTGACTTAGTGATGTGATGTGCTATACTAATATAATTTCTAATAATAAGTAATCCATGAATTTCTGAGAAATAAAAAAGAGTTTTGTTTTTTAATAAGATGGGCTATATTACCTACACTGAAGGGGTTAGATGAGACTTGACAGCAATCATGTGCCACTTAATCCTTACCAAAACCAACATTTTCTGGGAAATGCATTCTTAGCTGATTTCATAATTGTGCTAACATCATTAAAAGTCCTTATGAAAACTATAACAGCTAAGCCATGATTTGGCAACATACTCTGGGACGACCTATGTGCATTCTTCTCGTGACAAATAATCCTTATGCAGTACATGACTGTACTTACCCTCATACAATCCGTGTCAGAGCTTCAGGGTATTTTAGAATCCCATAAAATTTTTGCATATGTATTTAGGTCTGTAGGTTTCAGCTTATTCATAAAAGAATTTGTGTCTCTCTTCCCAGGAAATAAAAGTTAAGAACATAAACCTAAAGTATTCTGATTCCAAAAGTATGGAGTTCCAGATGAAAAGTTAAATAAAAAAAAAAGAGGTAGCATTATTTAAAAGATGGTGGATTTAATTAATGAAAAATCCCTAAATAATGAAGTGTTTCAAGAGCTGTTCTACTTTCACAATTTCAAAAGGTTAACCTGAGCTGTTTGTGGTAAGTGACTTTTGGTAAATGTGTGTTCAAGAAGCAAGATCCTGCCTGGAAATGAAGGCTCCGATAAGATGTGCTAGGAAACTTTTCAAAGCTCTCTTCCTGTACCGTCTTAAGGGAGACAAAAAGGAACGTTCTGACCACATTAGTTTCTGAAACTGACCAAATACTTTCAGTCTTTTTTCTTTTTCTCCCCAACATTTAATTTAATTCGCATTATAATACCACCATCTTGTGGAACATGGTAGAAACACATGATTCCAGGGGCTTCCCTCTGGTGGTTCCAAACTGTGACCTGTGAACCCCTAGGAAAAACCTGAGTCTAATTCAGGAGGCCCTGTCTACCAAATCTATTTTCATTATAATATCAGAATGCTGCTTATGAAGTTGATATTTTTATCCTTTTTAATATGAGAAAACTAAGGCCAGGAGAGATTTAACTGTTTTATTTCTAAAGTCATATTGCCAAATGTCGAGGAAAACTAGAACTCTCACAGTTTCAATCCAAAGGGGCATCAAAAGGCCTTTTGTGAGATCTATAAAATGATAATCTCATGACACTTACAGAAAAGATAAAATTGCTAATGGGTACTTCTAAAACAAACCCTGAAGACTCGATATATAATATAAAATGGAATATAGATGTCAATCCAGAGATACATCTCACCTTTGTAAGATTTGTAACCAAAACCTCATCAAAGGAGTTAATAGTTCTGACAAAGTGATAGGTTCAAGATTTATATCAATACTACGAAATGGCAAAACCGATGCCACAGCAGATTTGTCCTATAAGACAATTGCTTAATGTTTCCTGAACAAAATAGGATAGATCCTCACACACCTGACAGGTAGTGGTATCATAATTAACCATAAAGAAATATCAACACACCTCACACCCACAATTCAGTTAAACAGTTTTAGCTTCCCCACAACAGTGATTTATTTTTATTTTTATTTTATATGTGTGGGTGTTTTGCCTGCACACGTGTCTGCAACATGTGTTTACCTGGTGCTTAAGAAGGGGTCAGATTCTCTGGAACTTGATTTACAGACAGTTGGGAACTGCTGTGTGTATATCTGGAATGGAACTCAGGTCTTCTGAAAGAGCAACCAGTGCTCTTAACCACTGTGACACCTCTCCAGCCCACAGACAACAATAATTTGCACGATATGTCTTTTGGACTTCAAGTGTACAGTAAAGGAAGCTCTTAACACCAGTTTTTGCTGTTGTTGCTCATTTGAAGCGTCTACATTGTACTTTAACGAATCATTTTGTCATACCTAAACCTGGAAATTCTGGGATCAAGAAAGTATCTGTAAACTGAGCCCCATGGCTCCCAAGTCTGATGATCAGAGTCTGATTCCAATGACTCACAGAAAAAGCCAGTGTAGTGTCAGACGTGTAATCACAGCACCTGGTGGGGAGATGGGAGGAGCAATCAACTGAAAGCTAATGGCCAGTGAAACAAGAGAACCTGCCTCAATGAAGTGAAATACAAAAAGTAAAAGGAAGAACTGACTTTCAATAAGAAGTTGTCCTCTGACTTTCACTTACGTTCATTCATAAATGTTAAAAATTTTATCTTTATAGCCAAAACAATCCTGTACAATAAAAGAACTTCTGGAGGCATCACAATCCCTGACTTCAAACTCTGCTACAGAGATA
This sequence comes from Dicrostonyx torquatus, assembly GCA_028555095.1. Classification (NCBI taxonomy): domain Eukaryota; kingdom Metazoa; phylum Chordata; class Mammalia; order Rodentia; family Cricetidae; genus Dicrostonyx; species Dicrostonyx torquatus. The sequence goes on from JAQHUG010000121.1 coordinate 1,679,490, forward strand.
CAGTACAGAAAACAGCCTGGTATTGGCATTAGAACAGATAGGAGGACCAATGGAACTGAATAGAAGACCCGGATATCAATTCACACATCTTCGAACACCTGATTTTTGATAAAGAAGCAAAAGATATCAAATGGAAAAAAGAAAGCATATTTAACAAATGGTGCTGGCATAACTGGATATCAACATGTAGAAGAATGAAAATATATCCATATCTATCACCATGCACAAAATTAAAGACCAAATGGATCAAAGAGCTCAACACAAATCCAGTCACACTGAACCTTATATAAGAGAAAGCGAGAAGGACACTTGAACACATTGGCACAGGGAACCACTTCCTAAATATAACTTCAGCAGCACAGACACTGAGAGAAAAAGTTAATAAATGGGACCTCCTGAAACTGAAAAGCTTCTGTAAAGCAAAGGACACAGTCAACAAGACAATACAACAGCCTACCAAATGGGAAAAGAGCTTCACTAACCCCACATCAGACAGAGATCTGATCTCCAAAATATACAAAGAACTCAAGAAATTGGTCATCAAAAAAACACATAATCCAATAAAAAAAATGGAGTACAGACCTAAACAGAGAACTCTCAACAGTATAATCTAAAATGGTTGAAAGACATTTAAGGAAATGTTCAACATTCTTTGTCATCAGAGAAATGCAAATCAAAACAACTCTGAGATTCCATCTTACACCTGTAAGAATGGTCAAGATCAAAAACACTGATGACAACTTATGCTGGAGAGGTTGTGGGGAAAAGGGAACACTTCTGCATTGCTGGTGGGAATGCAAGCTGGTACAACCCCTTTGGATGTCAGTGTGGAGATTTCTTAGAAAATTAGGAAACAACCTTCCTCAAGACCCAATAATACTACTTTTGGGTATATGTCCAAAGGATGCTCAATCGTGCCACGAGGACATGTGCTCAACTATGTTCATAGCAGCTTTGTTTGTCATAGCCAGAACCTGGAAACGGCCTAAATGCCCCTCGACCGAAGAATGGATAAGGAAATGTGGTACATGTACACAATGGAGTACTACACAGCAGAAAAATTAATGACATCTTGAAATTTGCAGGAAAATGGATGGAGCTAGAAAACATTATTTTGAGTGAGGAAACACAGACACAGAAAGACAATTATCACATGTACTCACTCATAGGTGGTTTTTAAACATAAAGCAAAGAAAACCAGCCTACAAACCACAATCTTGAGAACTTAGACAAAAATGAGGACACTAAGAGAGACTTACATAGATCTAATATACATGGGAAGTATAAAAAGACAAGATCTCCTGAATAAATTGAGAGCATGGGGACCTTGTGGGAGGATTGAAGGGGCGAGGGGAGAGGCAGGGAGGGGAGCAGAGAAAAATGTATTGCTCAATAAAAATCAATAAAAAATTTATCTTTAAATTAAATTCCAGAATAACCTTCACCAGTCAGGCACATCTATCTCCTCTTTGGAAAAACATTCTACACAGTCACCTTCCTGCCAATAACATGGCTTAAGGTCTCTGCTCTCTGTATCTGTTGTTTTACTTTCTACCTCTCTTCCTGCAATAGCTTTGGTGTGGCTGGAACTACTTCTTGGTGTGTACAGATGCTCTGTACCTCTGACAGTAATTTTTTGGTCAGGGCTTAATTATACTTTTGCACGTGTGATATTAATTTTTTGATTTTGTTCTTGAGACAGGGTCTCTCTATGTAACCTTGCTTGTCCTAGAACTAATCTGTAGACCAGACTGGTCTCGAACTCACAGAATTCCACATGCCTCTGCCTCCCAAGTACTGGGATTAAAGGTGTGCCCCACCACTGCCCATCACGATACTAAATTTTTAATGAAAGTTTTACCTTTATTAGAAAAAATATAAGAGAATAGTCATTTATTGTTTGCTTCCAAGAGTTCAAGAGGATTTTAGAACAATCCAACTTTATTATTAGAATTGGCTTCTGAAAAGGAATTAATATTTTCTAATTATAAACATTAATTAACTGATATCCCCCCAAGAGATGTATTCTTTTCCTATACTGATGCCTTAGTCATAGATTGTAAACATCTCTTTCTTCGGAAATTGGTTTTTGGTGATGAATCCAGGACTTCTTCACACCTTTTCTGTCTCCATCTTTATAGAAGTCTTATGCTTTCCTCCTTTCACCCGAGTTCCCTTTCAGCACTGACATAACCCTGTGCTTTCTTTGATTTGATCAGAAGCAAGTAAAGTTGAAATGAGTCTCTGACCTCCCATATTCAGGTTTAGAACAAAATTTATTTATTCTCCACCAGGGTGGGATATTAATTTGGGTCCTTATGCCTGCCTCTTCCTATTGTCATAGCAGGCTGATGTGTGTATGTACATTTTCATCCCAGGCTCTTGATAAAAAAAAGAATATGTGCCATAGTTACTGAGAAATTTCAGCTCTAAAAGTCCTTGGTAGGTAGGCTTGGAGAGAGAACACACTCAGGGACCAGTAAGCTTCCTTGCCACCTACATATGTTTTTCTTTTCTTGTAATCACATTTGTTTTCAAAAACTGAAGAGGCTTTCAGTAAACAAGACTCTCACTTGGCCATTCTCACAATACAGCTCCTGCTCAGTTTAGAGGATGACAGTGCATACTCGGGTTTGGTTACTGATATTTCTCATGATATTTAGCTAGTGTTAAGAAAAAACTCAGTGTGCACAATACATGCACACTACATGGCACAAATAACTTCCACCTTTTTACACAGGACCACTAAACAAAGACATGTGGATACATATCAAAACAGCACTTTTGTGGTCTATCAATAGTTTACTTGATTAAATCTCAATAGTCATGGTTTTTGTTTACATTTTATGTAACAAAATAAGAATATGAGAAAATCACTTGTGAGATTGAGCTTCGAGCTTCAAAATGAACCTATTTATATCATGGAGCACCATTATTTGCTCAAAATCATAACTAAAAGATAAAATGTAACTTGTTTGTCTGACTTGACTGTTTTATAGACATTTTGCCAAAAATGAACAAAATGGTCATACAACATCAGAGAAGACAATTGACAGAATTCAAACAAGAATTTAAATGTTAGAAAACACACAACTGCTATTGTGGATTGAGACGTTTCTGACAGCTTTCTGATGAACTCGTTGATAATAATATTGAGTTTTATTTTCTAAACATTACAAAATGACATTTAATAAAACTTATACATTCATGACTTTACCCAATCAGGAATAAGCAAAAGTATACACTCATGGTATAGATGGGTAAATGGATTCACATAATAGAGAAGGAATAGTTCTTTACACTAAACTTAAAGAAACTGCTAGTTGTCTAGTGTTGATGCTGCTCAATTTAGAGTGTTCTTTCCTTTTTAAATATTTGTTTGTTATGTATCCAATATTCTGCTTGCATGTGTGCTTGCAGGCCCAAAGAGACCACCAAAGGTCATTACAGATGGTTGTGAGTCACCATGTGGTTGCTGGGAATTGATCTCAGGACCTCTGGAACAGCACTCAGTGCTCTTAAGATCTGAGCCATCTCTTCAGCCCCTAGAGATTGTTAGTTAAAAGGCTACTCCTCCTTTATATGATTATGAAACAATGTGAGGCAGAAGGATGGATTCTGTTTTTGCATCCATTCTGTTAGCCTTTGTCTTTTCATATGTGAGTTGAGTCCATTTATTAAATTAAGGAATATTAGTGACCAGTGGTTGCTAGTTCTTGTTATTTTAGTTTTTGCTGTTGGTGATGTTATTGTGTGTGCTTTTCCCTTTTGGGGATTTGCTGCTGTGAGATCATCTATTGTCTGTGCTTTGTGGATGTAGGTAACTTCTTTGGGTTGGTTTCCTTCTAGTACTTTGTGTAGTATTGGGTTTGTGGCTAAGTATTGGTTGAATCTGGTTCTGTCATGGAATATCTTGTTTTGTCTGTGTATGGTGATTGAAAGTTTTGTTGGGTATAGTAGTATGGGCTGGCATCTGTATGTCTGCATAATGCTTGACCAGGATCATCTGGCTTTTATTGTTTCCATTGAGAAATCAGGTGTAATTCTTAGAGTTCTGCCTTTATTTGTTACTTGGCCCTTTTCCTTTGCAGCTCTTAATATTCTGTCTTTATTCTGTATGTTTAGTGTTTTGACTATTATGTGGTGAGGGGACTTTAATTTTTTTTGATCCAGTCTATTTAGTGTTCTGTAAGCTTCTTGTATCTTCATGTGCATATCTTTCTTTAGGTTGGTAAAGTTTTCTAATATGATTTTGTTGAATATATATTCTGTGGTTTCAGTTGGACTTCTTTCCCTTCTTCCATCCCTATTATTCTTAGGTTTGGTATTTCCATAATATCCCATATTTGCTGGATATTTTGCATTAAACTTTTGTTAGATTTAATGGTGTATTTCACCAATAAGTCTATTTCCTCTATTGTATCATCAGCACTTGAGATTATTTATTCCATCTCTTATATTCTGCTGTTTTTGCTTGCATTTCTCATTCTTAATTGTTTTCTCATATTTTCTCTTTCCAGAATTCCCTTGGATTGTGTTTTCTTTATTGTCTCTATTTCAGTTTTCAAGTCTTGAATTGTTTCGTTCATCTGTTTAATTGCTTTTTCTTGGTTTTCTTCAGGGGATTTATTGTTTTATTTCAATTTTTTGTTTGTCTTTTCCTCCATTTCTTTGAGGGAATTTTTCATTTCATCTTTAAAGGCATCAAATATTCTCCTAAAGTTATTTTTAGGTCATTTTCCTCTGCTTCATCTATATTGTGGTGTTCAAGTCTTGCTATTATAGAGCCACTAGTTTTTGTTGGTGTTGTGCAGCTCTTTGTGGTGTTGAATGTGTTCTTACCTTGTCTACTCATCTTTTCATCTGATTGGTGTAGTTGGGGCTGTGTCTTGGAGATCAGTATTTCAGGTGCCAGTGGATCCAAGGCTCAGATTGTTGCTCCTTGTGGTACAGTCAGGGCCATGGTTCCAGTCACCCTGGAGATCACTCAGTGTTTTCAAGTGTGTCGGGTAGTCCTGGGGGTCAATCTCATTCCCAAAGGTGGCTTGGGCCTGTTCCCACAGAGGTCACTTGCTTGGGGCTGTTTCCACTGAGGTAGCTGTCTAGTGCATGGTCTTGTGGAAGTGGTTGCCTTAGGCCTGCTCCAGGGAAGGTTGCTGCCAACCTTAGGCAGTGAAAGACAGAAAGCTGGTGAAGATGTAATTGAATGTGCAGGCCATGTTCCAGCCCCAGTAAACAGCAGAACTTGGTCACAGGATTTGGGGTGTCCTTCTGTATATGTGTTGCTCTTATTGGTTAATGAATAAATCTGCCTTGGCCCATGGCAGGGCAGAATATAGTCAGACAGGAAGAGATATATAGAGGGAGTAGGCAGAGTCAAGGAAATGCCATGTAGCTGCCAAAGGAGAAAGACACCTGCCAGAAACTTACTGGTAAGCCATGGTCTCATGCTCATACATAGATGAATAGAAATGGGTTAATTCAAGATGTAGGAGTTAGCTAGAAATATGCCTGAATCTTTGACCAAACAGTGTTGTAATTAATATAGTTTCTGTGTGATTATTTGGGTCTGAGCAGTTGGGAAATGAATAAGCAGCCTCTGCTCAGCCACATGGTGCTGGCTTTAGAGTTAAGAATAAGAAATGGATCATGGAATTTGCCTTCACACCGAAAAAAAGCTGTTGAAGGCATGTGTCAGGGTTGTCCCTGAATGGAAGCTTAGAGAGGCCGTTGCAATCTATAGTTATAGATTGGTGTCTGGTCCAATTGTCATCAGAGAGGCTTTGCCCAGCAGCTTTTGGAAACAATTGCAGAGACCCACTACTTAGGGAATCCTACTTAAGAGGAGGAGGAAGTATTGTAAGAGTCAGAGAGGTCAAGGATACAACACCAACAACAAAACCAACAACAAACCCATAGAACCAATTAACCTGGGCAACATACTAAAATTTTTCTTCTCTGAAACCATTTGACATAGCCCCTGACAGTTCAAATAACTCTTAGCACCACTTTCTTCCATGCTCCTACTAGTATGATCCACTAAACAGTACTTAAAGCATTCCACTGCTTTCCTAATGCAAACTCCCAAAGTCCATATTATTCCAAATAAAAACATGGTCCCAGTCTATCACAGCAATATGCCAGTCTCTGTTACCAACTTTTGTTAAAGTTAGGGTGAATAGACACCTTTTGCTGTAAAGAGACACCTTGAACAAGGCAGTCATTATAAAGGAAAACATTACATTGATATGGCTGGCTTACAGTTTCAGAGGTTCTATCCATTATCATGATGGGGAGCACGGCAATGTACAGGCAGATGTGGTGCTGGAGATGAAACTGAGAGTCCCCCATCTTGTACACAACAGGAAGTCAACTGAGGCACTAGGCAACATCCTGAGCATAGGAAACCTCAAGGCCCACCCCCACAGTGAGACATTTCATCCATCAAGGTCATACATTTAGTTCAACATACCCACACCTCCTAATAATGTCACTCACTATGAGATTATGTGGAACAATTACATTCAAAATGCCACAGGTTAGGAAAGTATTCTATTATTTTGTTAAAGATATTTTTCAGGCCTTTGAGCTGGGATTCTTTTCCTTCTTCTACACTTATTTTTCTTAGATTTGGTCTTTTCATAGTGTCCCAGATTTCCTAGATGTTTTATGTTTGGAACTTTTTAGATTTAACATTTCCCTTGGCCACTGTATCAATTTCTTCTACCTTATTTTCAATGTCTAAGGTTCTCTCTTCAATCTTTTGTATTCTATTGGTGATATTTGTATCTGTAGCTCTTGGTATCTTTGCTTTCCATCTCCAGGATTCCAACAGCTTGTGTTTCCTTTACTGCTTCTATTTCCACTTTCAGGTCTTGAACAGTTTTATTCACTTTCTTCATCTGTTTATGTTTTACTGGATTTCTTTAAGGAATTTGTTCATTCCTCTTTTAAGGCCTCCATCATCTTCCTAAGATTGGACTTAAGGTCATTCTCTTGTGCTTCTTTCATGTTAGAGTATCCAATTCTTGCTGAGGGAAGGATAGCTGGGCTCTGGTAGTGCTATATTGCCTGGGATGTAGATGATCATGTTCTTACCCCTAGTCCTCTGGTTTGGGGGTATTAACAGTTTAGGTGCTGATTTCTGAGTTTATCTTTGATGGATGGATGCTTTCCCACCTTGTGTTATGTTTCCTTGCTGGTCTTCTGGTCTGAATGGCCTGTGGTTCTGGTGACTCTCAAGTCTTCAAGTCCAGTAGTGCTGGGGTTTTGGTGGCCTGTTTGGCCTCTGGAGTTTTGGGTACTCATTTTTCTTCTGAAGTTCTGGTGTTCTGGAAACTGACATGGCCCCTCTCTGGAGTTCTGGATACCAGTTTGGTTTCTGGGGTTCTAGATACCTGGAGTTCCAGGGGTTCCTAATATCAGCCTGGTCTCCACTACATCTTCTAGGGTTTGTAGTACCTGTGTGAGCTCCTGTAGAGCAGGAGTTGTCTGCTTAGTTACAAAGCCCAGAGGAAGAGCGGATGAAGGGGACTGCCAGGCAGGCTATAAGGTTCCTAGAACTAGTACTAGCAGGGCCTCCAGTAGAGCCAGAGATTTCTGCCAGGTTTGTGGGCCAGTATATGGAACCCAGGAAAGGGATTCTTTCTCTGATTTTTAATGTAGCATTCAGAGCATAAGCTATCATTGGTGATTTTGATCTTAGCCATTCTGACAGGTGTAAGATGGTATCTCAGGCTATTTTTGATTTGCATTTCCCTGATCGCTAAGGATGTTGAACATTTTCTTTCCTTTTTTTTTTCTACTTTTTTATTATTGTTAAAAGAAAAATTTACATTTACTCCCCTTGTTCCCGGCCCTCCCGCTCCCCCACTACCCCACCACCCTC
>JAQHUG010000121.1:1732801-1744667 GCA_028555095.1 Dicrostonyx torquatus
GTAAATATAAATTTTTCTTTTAACAATAAAAATTAAAAAAAAATAAAATAAAAAAAAATAAAATAAATACCATCCGAGTTCACACTTCCTCCCCTCCTCCCGTTCCCTCTACATACCATTCCTCTCCACCCCCTCCAATCCTCAGAGAAGGTCGGGCACATTGCTTTGGGGAAGGTCCAAGGCCCTCCCTACTATAGCTGTGCTGAATAAGGTATACATCCAAAGAGAATAGGTTCCCTAAAAGCCAGTACCTGCAGTAGGGATAAATCCTGGTGCCACTGCCAGTGGCCCTGCAGTCTGTCCCAGTCATGCTACTGTCAACCACATTCAGTGGGACTAGTTTGATCCTATTCTTGTGCCTTCCCAGTCTGGCTGGGGTTGGCGATATCCCATTAGCTCAGGTAGATTCTTTCAGTAGGTGTATCCATCAGGGTCTTGACCTCTTTGCTCATATTCTCATTCCTCCCACTCTTCAACTGGACTTTGGCAGCTCAGTCCAGTGCTCCATTGCACATCTCTGCCTCTGTTTCCATCAGTTACTGGATGAAGGTTCTATGGTGATATTTAAGATACTCATCAGTCTGACTATAGGGCAAATGAAGATCGGGCCTCCACTCCTCTATTGCTTAGGGTTTTAGCTGGAGTCATCCTTGTGGATTCCAGGGAATTACTCTAGAGCCTGGTTTTGGCTCACCCTATAATGGCTGCCTCAATCAAGTTATCTCTTTCCTTGCTCTCATTTCTGTCCTTCCTCTATCTCGACTATGCCATTCTCTCAAGTTCTCAGTCCTCTTTTACTCTTCTTCCCTTCCACCCTCTTTTCTCCCCCACCCCCATGTTCCCAATTTTTTCAGGCAATCTTGTCTGTTTCCAATTTCCAGGCAGATCTATATATGTTTTTCTTTGGGTTCACCTTATTACTTAGCTTCTCTAGGATCATTAACTATAGGCTCAATGCCCTTTGTTTATAGCTAGTATCCACTTATGAATGATGACATATCATATACATATTTAGGGGGGCTGGGTTACCTCACTCAGGATAGTGTTTTCTAATTCCATCCATTTGCATGCAAAGTTCAATATGTCACTATTTTTTTTTTACTGCTGAGTAGTACTCTAATATGTAAATGTGCCACATTTTCTTTATCCATTCCTTGGTTGAGGGGCATCTAGGTTGTTTCCAGATTCTGGCTATTACAAATAATGCTGCTATGAACATAGTTGAACAAAGATTTTTGTAGTATGATTGAGAAACTTTTGGGTATATGCCCAAGAGTGGTATTGCTGGATCCTGAGGTATGTTGATTCCCAGTTTGATGAGAAACCACCCTACTGATTTCCAAAGTGGTTGTACAAGTTTGCATTCCCACCAGCAATGTATGAGTGTTCCTTTTAATCCACATCCTCTCCAGCATAAGCTATCATTGGTGTTTTTGATCTTAGACATTCTGACAGGTGAAAGATGGTCTCAAAGTTGTTTTAATTTGCTTTTCCCTGATAGCTAAGAATGTTAAACATTTTTAAAGTATCTGTTGGATATTTGAGATCCTTCTGTTGAGAATTTTCTGCTTAGCTTTGTACCCCATTTTTTAATTGGGTTATTTAATATTTTAATCTCTAATTTCTTAAATTTTTTATATATGTTGGAGATCAGTCCTTTGTCTGATGTGAGTTTGGTGAAGATCTTTTCCCATTCAGTAGGCTGCCTTTTTGTCTTCTTGATTTTGTCATTTGCATTAGAGAAGCTTCTCAGTTTCAGGAGGTCCCATTTCTTTATTGTTGCTCTAAGTGTCTGTGCTACTGGTATTATATTTAGGAAGTAGTCTCCTGTGCCCATGCAATGGAGACTATTTCCTACTTTCTCTTCTATCAGGTTCATTGTGGCCAGATGTATACTGAGGTCTTTAATCTATATAGACTTGAGTTTTGTGCATGGTGATAGATATAGATATATTTTTATTCTTCTACATGTTGACATTTACATATGCCAGCACCATTTGTTGAAGATACTTTCTTTGTATAATTTTAGCTTCCTTGTCAAAAATCAGGTATTCATAGGTGTGTGGTTTATATCTGGGTCTTCTATTCGATTTCATTGGTCAACCTCTTTGTTTTTATGGGAGTACCAAGCTGTTTTCATTACTGTATCTCTGTAATAGTGCTTGATTGAAGGAGGGTTCATCTGTATTTCTGTGCTTTGATTGGTTAAATAAAAAAGCTGCCTGGGCCATTTGATAGGGCAGGACTTAGATAGGCAGGGAGAAGAAAAGAGGATACTGGGAAGACTGGATCAGAGCCAGTTGCCAGGAATCTCCTGCCGCAGATGGAATTACCGTAGATCCGTCTGGTAAGTCACCCACCTTGTGGTGACATACAGACTTTTATAATGGGTTAGTTTATGAGGTGAGGGCTAGCCGGGAAGAGGCTAGAGATAATGGGCAAGGCAGTATTTAAATTAATACAGGTCTCATGTGGTTATTTTGGGCATAAGCAAGCAACCAGCTGCTGAGCGGGCCAGCGGCTAGGGGCTTGGGGGCCAGGCACTGGGGAACACAACCCACACCTCTCCCTTAATTACAACACTTGATGTCAGGGATGGTGATGCCTCCAGGAAATCCTTTATTGTACAGGATTGTTTTGGTTATCCTGGTTTTTTGTTTTTCCATATGAAGTTGATTATTGCTTTTTCAAGGTCTGTGAAGAATTGTGTTGGAATTTTGATGGGGATTGCATTGAATCTAATAGAATGCTTTTGGTAGTTTTACTATGTTAATCCTACCTATCCAAGAGCATGGAAGATTTTCAGTTTTCTGGTATCTTCTTCAATTTCTTTCTTCAAAGACTTGAAGTTCTTGTCAAATAGGTCTTCTACTTCTTTGGTTAGTGTTACCCCAAGATATTTTATGTTATTTATGGCTATTGTGAAAGGTGATGTTTCTCTGATTTCCCTCTCAGTTTCTTTATCCTTTGTGTATAGGGGGGCTACTCATTTTTTTTGAGTTGATCTTGTATCCTGCCACCTCACTGAGGATATTTGTCAGCTGTAGGGGTTCTCTGGTAGAGTTTTAAGGGTCACTTATATATACTATCATATCATCTGCAAATAACGAATGTTTGACTTCTTTCATTCCAATTTGAATCCCCTTGGTCTTCTTTTGTTGTCTTATTGCTATTGCCAAAATTTGAAGAACTATGTTGAATAGAAATGGCAAGAGTGGATAGCCTTGTCTTGTTTCTGATTTTAGTGGAATCACTTGGTGGTTTTTTTACATTTAGTTTGATGTTGGCTGTCAGCTTGCTATATATTGCTATTATTCTATTTAGATATATTCCTTGTATCCCTGACCTTTATTATGATGGAGTGTTAGATTTTGTCAAAAGCTTTTTCAGCATCTAATGAAACGATCATGTTTTTTTTCTTTCAGTTTATTTTTATGAAGGATTACATTGATAGATTTTCATATGTTGAACCAGCCCTACATCTCTGGGATGAAGCTGACTTGATCATGGTAGATGATTTTTTTTTTAATTTGGCTTGCCAGTATTTTATTTAGTATTTTTTCATCCATGTTCATCCATGTTCATGAGTGAGATTGGTCTGTAATTCTCTTTCTTGGTTGAGTCTTTGTTTGGTTTTGACATCAGGGTAAATGTAGCCTCATAAAAAGATTTTGGCAATGTCCCTTCTGTTTCTATTATGTGGAACACTTTGAGGAGTATAAGTGTTAGCTCTTCATAGAAGTCCTGGTAGAATTCTGCACTAAAACCATCCAGCCCTGGGCTTTTTTTTTTTTTTGGGTTTGGAAGTTTTTGATGACTGCTTCTATTTCCTTGCAGTTCATAAGTCTATTTAAATTGCTCACTTGGTCCTGATTTAATTTTGGTATATGATATCTATCTAAAAATGTTCATTAATTTTGCATTTTCCAATTTTGTGCAGTACAGGGTTTTGTAGCATGATCTCATGATTCTCTGAATTTCCTAAGTGTCTGTTGTTATGTCCCCCTTTTCATTCCTTATTTTGTTAATTTGGACGTTCTCTTTCTGTGTTTTGATTAGTTCAGAAAAGGGTTTGTCTGTCTTGTTGATTTTCTCAAAGAACCAGCTCTTTGTTTCATTTGTTCTTTGGATTGTTTTCTTTGTTTCTATTTGTCGATTCCAGCCCTCAGTTTGATTATTTACTGTCTTCTACACCTCCTGAGTGAGCCTGCTTCTTTTTGTTCTAGAGCTTTCAAGTGTGCTGTTAAGTCACTAATATGAACTTTCTCCATTTTCTTTATGTGGGCACTTAGTGCTATGAATTGTTCTCTTAGCACTGCTTTTATAGTGTCCCATAGGTTTGGATATGTTGTGCCTTCATTTTTGTTGAATTCCAGGCAGTCTTTAATTTTTTTTTCTTTATTTCTTCCTTGACCCAGGAATGTCTCAGTAGTTCACTGTTCAATTTCCATGAGTTTGTAGGCTTTCTGAGAATAGTATTATTGTTAAATTCTAACTTTAATCCCTGGTGACCTGATAAGACACAGGGGGTTGCTACAATTTTTTGTATCTGTGGAGGTTTGCTTTGTTACTGAGTATGTGATCAATTTTAGAGAATGTTCCACAAGGTGCCGAGAAGAAGGTATATTTTTTTGTGTTTTAGTGGAATGTTCTATAGATATCTGTTAAGTCCATTTGATTCATGACATCCGTTAGTTCTCTTATTTCTCTGCTAAGTTTCTGTCTGGTTGGCCTGTCCCTTGGTGAGAGTAGAGGGGTATACTCTTACTTTTAGTGTGTGGGGTTTTGATATGTGATTTAAGTTTTAATAATGTTTCTTTTACATATGTGGGTGCTTTTGTATAAGGGGCATAGATGTTCAGGATTGAGACTACATCTTGATGGATTGGTTCTGTTATAAGTATAAAGTGTCCTTCTTTATTTCTTCTAACTGATTTTAGTTTGAAATCAATTTTGTTAGGTATTATGATAGCTACACCCTCTTATTTCTTAGGCTCATTTGATTGGAAAACCTTTTTCCAACCCTTGACTCTGAGGTAGTGTCTGTCTTTGAGGTTAAGGCATGTTTCTTGTATACAGCAGAATGTTGGATCCTGTTTTCTTATCAATTCTCTTAGCCTATGTCTTTTTATAGGTGAATTGAGTTCATGGATATCAAGCAATATTAATGACCAGTGGTTGTTAATTATTGTTAATTTTTGGTAGTAGTATTTGTGTGTTTTTCTCCTTTGGGCTATGCTGGTGGGAAGTTATCAGTTTCCTGTGTTTTTGTGGGTGCAGTTAGCTTCCTTGGGTTGGGGTTTTCCTTCTAGTACTTTTTGTAGGACTGGGTTTGTAGATACACATTGTTTAAATCTGTTTTTGTCATGGAATATCTTGTTTTTCCATTGATATTGATTGAAAACTTTGCTGGGTATAATAGTCTGGGCTGGCCTTTGTGGTGTCTTAGTATCTGCAACAGTTCTATCCAGGATCTTCTGACTTTCATGGTTTCCATTGAGAAGTCAGGTGTAATTCTGATAGGTTTATATTTATATGTTACTTGAACATATTCCTTTGCAGCTCTTAATATTCGTTCTTTATTCTGTATGTTTTGTGATTTGATTATTATATGCACGGTACTTTGTTTAAAATGCAGGGTATTTGTTGTTCTGTAAGCTTCTTGTACCTTCATAGGGATATCCTTTCTAGGTTGGGAAAGTTTTCTTCTATGATTTTGCTTTATATATTTTCTGTGCCTTTGAGCTGTAATTCTGCTCCTTCTACCCCTATTTTTCTTAGGTTTGGTCTTTTCATGGTGTCTCACACTTCCTGGATGTTTTGTGCTAAGAATTTGTTGGATTTAATGTTTTCTTTGACCAATGAGTCTATTTCCTCTATAGTATCTTCAGCACCTGAAATTCTTTCTTCCATCTCCTGTATTCTGTTGGTATACTTGCCTCCATAGTTTCTGTTCATTTACCTAGATTTTCCATCTCCAGAATTCCCTCAGTTTGTGTTTTCTTTATTACCTTTATTTCAGTCTTCAGGTTTTGAACTGTTTGCTTCACCTCTTTGATTTGTTTTTTTCTTGGTTTTCTTGGGTTTCTTTGGGGGATTTATTAATTTCTTCCAATTTTTTATTTGTCTTTTCTTCTATTTCTTTAAAGGAGTTTTTCATTTCCTCTTAAAAGGTCCCCATCATCTTCATAAAGTTATGTTTAAAGTCGTTTCCTTCTACTTCTTCTCTGTTAGGATGACCAAGTCTTCCTGTTGTGTTATCACTGGTTTCTGGTGTTATCATGTTGCTTTATGTTGTTGGAGGAATTCTTGCATTGGTGCTTGCCCATCTCTTCTCTCAAACAAGGCTGGCAGTGTCTTTGTGTCTTGGTCCAATCCTTACAGTGACTGTCTGAGTGTTTGAGAGTTTTCCTTGGTCTTCTCTGTTCTGTCAATATCTGTCTCAGAAAGCCTCTGTGGTCTTCTCACCTGGTTCACTCTCTTGGTGCTGTATCTTGGTCCCTTCAATGTTGTAGGAAGCTCTTGGTACCCTCAGTATTGTAGCAAGCTCTGAGCTCTTAGGTTGGGTGTCACTAGTAGCTTGAGGGGGTCTAGTGGATGTGGTTGGGTTTTGGGGGAGCCTACCCACAAGAAACTTCTTGCTGCTTGGCTAGAAAAGCCAAGGGAGTTAGAGGAGGGGCCTGGGGTTTTGGCCCACTGTAGAGATCCTAGAGAGTGGGGTGTCCTACTGCCTGGCTGTTCACTCACCTCTTAAATCCTCTCAATATTGGAGCAAACTGTGTTTCAGAGTTCCACTGAAGTTGCAGGAGGGTAGGCATGTTTGGAGGCAGGGTGTGGCTAGTAACTTGGAGGGACCAGTGCATGGGTTTGGGTTTTGGGGGAGCCTACCCACCAGAAACTGCCTACTGGCTGGCTAGAAAAGCCAAGGGAGTTAGAGGAGGGGCCTGGGGTTTTGGCCCACTGTAGAGATCCTAGAGAGTGGGGTGTCCTACTGCCTGGCTGTTCACTCACCTCTTAAATCCTCTCAATATTGGAGCAAACTGCCACCACCATTTGTTTTAAAAAAAGAATAACTTTCTTATCCGAAGTGAAAAGACATAACAAGTTTGTTGGGCCCCATTTGACTACATACATGGTAGCTTAATGTTCAGCTCTCTCTTTTAGTCCATTGCTCAGTGTGGGTGAAGCAGTCAAAACCTCTCACCTATTCTGGATACATAGGATCTAAGTAATTTGCCAGAATTTATGAGAGTGCTTGCAAACCTGGCTTTCTAGAGACTCCAAATACAATTCGTGTCTGGTGACAGAACCACCAACTGATGTGTTGTCACAGCCTGAACACCCTTCTGCAGATATTTCAGTGTGCCCATGTCTGCCACTATAGTCTTTTGTAGCCAATGCCTATAAAGCTGACTCATTATGGTGTGCACAAGGGCCATGATTTACGACTAACTACTGTGAGATTTCTGCTCCCTAAAGCAGTTCAGTTCTGAACAATAGAACCCTTCTTAGGAGGGCACCTGACCATGACACTCTGACAGAATTCTTTGGCTGTGCATTGATTTTCTTCTCTAGAGCAAGCTATTCATGAGGCACTCTCAAAACAAGTCCCTGAACTGAAAGATTGTACAAACCATGGATTTACTCCAACAGCTAGGGCAGATTTTCTCTGGTTATTATTGTATTCTTTGTGTTCACTAGTGGTTTGCCTTTTGCTTATGGAGTCTCTTTTATTAATGAGATATTGGAATTTTTTCCACATCACATCTCTCATTCTTTTTTAACTTTTTATTGATTATTTGTTGATTTCATATCATGTACCCAATCCTACTCATCTCCCCATCCACTTGATTTTGCCTTCTGCCCTTGCAACCTCCCTATCAAAACAAAATTTAGAAGTAAAACAAAGTGAAAAATAAACAAATAAAAAAATCTTGGCATGGGATCTGGTGTGGCTCAGTGAGTCACACAGTATATACCCTTTAGTCCATCCATCTTCCCTTGTAAGTGTTCATTGCAATGAGTCATCTGGTTTGAGGCCTCTGACTTCCTCTGCACCCTCAACACTGGGCCCTCTCTGAGACTCCTCTTGAATATTCTGTTGTTGCCCTGTGATGTGGATATCCTTCAGCTTTGGATCTGCAGGTCCAGCCTCTTCACATGCTCCAGCAGTTCATAGATGAGGTGGATGTTGGGGTGGGCCAACTCTAACCCTGGTTCTGGGCTTGGGTGGTAGCTGGGTTGGTCAGCCTGCCAGCTTTCCCTCATCATCACCACCCAGGATGGCTCTCCAGCACTGCCCCAGGTAGTTCACCCAGTGTAGCCAACAGCAAGGAACTGGGCCAGTTCTTCTGCTCTCACACTCCAGGTCCAGGTCACCCACATTCGCATTATCAGGGCCAGATGTACTGTGTTGCCCAAGTAAGGTACAGGGCCTGCTCTCTGGGTTGCTGCACTTGGTGAGGGGCAGCATCAGCTCTTCCCTTCTCATACCCCCAAGGTCGGCTCTGTTGCAGGTATTAAGGGGTGGGGTGGGGCATAATTCCATTACCCTTGCTACCTAATGGCATACCAGGGAGTGGGTGGGGACAGCACTCCTACCCTCAAGCCCACAGGCCCCGTTCACCTTCACTCCCACCAACAGGGTCAGCTTGACTGTGTTTCACTGGGGAGGTTTATAGCCTACTCTCCCTGCAGCTGGTGCTGCAGCTTAGGGGTGAAGCCAACTCTGTGCAGCCCTTTCCTCACTACTTTTGGTGGTTACTGGAGTCATGGACCTCACCACAGACCATGACCACAACAAGGACACGGACCAGATAAGTGTCCTGGAAGCAACCCAGGCCTAGAATCTCTAAACAAAAGAAAGGTGCCAAAAGTACAGGTAGATATTCTTGGTGGCTATTGTAACTTCCTCTTCTGAAGTTGCCAGCTACTCAAGTCCCTGACTAAGCACTCAGCTTTTGACCATACTTAGACACAAATGTCCCCTACCATAGTAAGTTTCTCTGCCCACACAGTAAGCCAGATCATGCTGAATTAAAGGAGCATACTGATCAAAACAACTTCTAGGCTGGTTCTCAGGTCCCAGAGATCGAGGTCAGAGAAGTTGTGCACCAAGGCATGGCAGGAAAGTTTTATAGACAGTATATGAGGAGTGATGATGTGTACACCATAAGCTGGGTTTGTGAATCAAGTACGGTCAAAAGCTGAGTGCTTAGGCAGGGACTTTGGAGACTAGCAACTTCACGGGAGGAAGTTGCAATTGCCCGGAGACTGGCAACTTCAGGGGAGGAAGTTGCAATTGCCTTCAAGAATGCAGAACTGGGCTTTGGGGGACCTTCCCTTTGTTTGAAGACCATCTAAGCAGGTAGGCCTTGGAGAGGTGGTGGGAAATGGGACTCTCCTTCCCACCTCCCCTCACCTCTGTATCCACTCCCTCTCTACCTTTCATTATAAAAGAGTAGGCTTCTAAGGAGTTACAACAAAACATGACAAAGTAAGATATAAGATAAAGCAAAAACTTTCATATTGAAGTTAGATATGGCAACATAAAGTTGGAAAAGGGTCCCAAGAACAGACACAAGAGTCAGAAACTTACTCATTCTCACAATCAGGAGTTCCATAAAAGTACTGAGCTAGGGCTGGACAGATGGCTCAGAGATGAAGAGAACTGACTGCTGTTCTGGAGGTCCTGAGTTCAATTCCCAGCAATCACATGATGGCTCACACCCATATATAATGAGATCTGGTGCCCAGAACACTATGTACATAATAAATAAATTTTTAAAAATCCATCAGTTGAGCGATGATGGCACACACCTTTAATCCCAGCACTTGAGTGGTAGAGGCAGGCGGATCTATGTGAGCTGAGGTCAGCCTGGTCTACAGAGTTCCAGGATATCCAGAGATACACACAGAAATCCTGTAAAAAAAAAAGTACTGAGCTAATTGCTACAACATATATGTAGAGGGCCAGGTTCAGATACATGCTGCTTCATTCTCTGTGAGCTCATACACACCTTGCTTAGTTGATTCAGATTGATTGCTTAGTTGTCCTCCTGGTGTCTTCCATCCCCTCTTACTTTTATAATCATTCTTTCTCCTCTTTTGTGGGATTTCTTGAGCTCTGAGGTGAGGGATTTAATGTAAGCCTCATATTTAGACTCGCTTTTTGCACAATGTCTGATTGTGGGTCTCTGCATCTGTTCCTATCTGCTGCCAGAGGAAGCCTCTCCGATGATGACTGGATAAGGTATTGATCTATGAGTATAAAAGAATAACATTCAGAATCATTTTCTTATGTTTGGTTTTGGTTTGTTTGTTTGGTTGGACCAGACATGTTTGATTTTATCCTAGATCTATCTAGTCTCTGGTTCTTAGTCACCCAAGCAGCATCAGGATATGAGTTCCGTCTTGTGGAGTGGGCATTAAGTCAAATCAGATATTGGTTGGCTACTCCCACATGTTCTTTGCTGCCACTGCCACAGCATATTTTGCAGTCAGGACAGATTATAGGTTAAAGGTTTTATAGTTAGGTTGGTGTCCACATTTCTCTTTCAGTAACCTCAGAGTACCTTCCCACACCAAAGAGACTATGTAAGTCATGTAGGCATGAACTAGACTTCTCCATATTCAATGAGTTGTGTGAATATTTTCTCAACAATGGGACTTCACTGTCAGTGTGCAGAGAACACCCTTTAGCATGAGCCTGGGTTGTTCGAGGATTTCCACAGAACCTCGTTGGCAAAAAGCTCAACTGAATGCAATCCAGTCCCATGACTAGAAGCTATTCATGGTTACAAGAGATGGCCAGTTGAGACTCTGTATCCTACATTACTAGAAGTCCTCATTAAGGTTACCTTCATAGATTCAAGGAAGTTTCTAGTGCACCAGGTTTCTACACCACTTTTTAACTCTCCCCAAATTCCAGAAGTCCAACACTCTCTTCCTCCATCCTATCTCCCCCCCCCCGCCCATGCACCTGTTTTCTCCTGCTCCTGTGTCCACAACCACCCCAGTCTCTATTCAATTTCCCCTTCCTGGGGAGATCCATGTGAACCCCATAGACCCTTCCTCTTTACCTAGCCACTCTGGGTCTAAAGATTATAGCTTGGTTATCATTCACTTTACAGCTCATATCCACTTAAAAGTGAATACATATCATATTTGTCTTTCTGAGTCTAGGTTACCTAGGTTGGGATGAATTTTTCTAGCGCTATTCATTTGCCTGAAAATTTCATGATTTTTTTCCAGGAAAGAAAATGTTTATTTGGCTTACATTTCCATATTACAGTCCATCATTGAGCGATACCAGGGCAAAAGCTCCAATTGGGAAATTGGAGGCAGGAATTGAAGCAGAGATCACATTAGTTTGCTGCTTTTTAATGACCTTTCCATGGTTTGCTTAGCTTGCTTTCTTGTACAACTCAGGACCACCTACCCAGCCATGCCTTCATCTCTAGTGATCTGGGCCATCCCACATCAATTTCAATAAAGAAAATGCTCCACAGACTTGCCACAGATCTGATAGGAACAATTCTTCAGGTTTCTGGAGCCTGTTTCGAGTAAATAAAACAAACAAACCCCCTTTCCAACAGCAACCAAGCAGCACAAATCTAAATGTTTATAATATGTGTGGTAACATGCCCCTGAAATTCTAACACATGGGAAAAAACTGAGATAAGAAGATTATGAATTTAGGCAAGTCTGGGGTACTTAAGAAGACCCTGTCTTGGGAGAACCCACAGAAACAGCTGATCTGAGCTCATGGGAGCTCATGGACTCTGGATCAACAGTTAGGGAGCATGCGTGTGTGTGTGTGTGTGTGTGTGTGTGTGTGTGTGTGCGTGTGTGTGTGTGTTTGTGA
>JAQHUG010000121.1:1744685-1761718 GCA_028555095.1 Dicrostonyx torquatus
TGTGAGAGAGAGAGAGAGAGAGAGAGAGAGAGAGAGAGAGAGAGAGAGAGAGAGAGAGAGCGAGCAGTTTGGTCTGTTTGTAAGGCTCCTAACAGTGAGATCAGGACATGCTTAGCTGACTTTTGCAAACATGTTCCCCATGCTAGATTACTTTGCCTAGCTTTGATACATGGGAAGGAGCTCAGTCCTTCCAAAACTTGATGTGCCATGCTTTCTTCAAGCCCATGAAAGGCCTGTCCCTTTCTGAATGGAGAAGGAGGAAGAGTGGATGGAGAATGGAGTAGATGGAAGTTGGGGAATTGTGGGAGGAGAAGAGGAAGAGAAAACTGGTCAGTAGGTAAATAAATGAAAAAATATCAATTAAATAAAATAAAATACAAAATAGAACCCTGTCACAAAAGAGAAGGATAATATGCATAACCTAAACAATTTGTCTCATCCAAGGGTAACTGTTCAATGCAATTATATGGATGTTTGTCTTGACTTCCTTGAATTGAAGCTCCATTTCTTTTCTTTTTATTGATTCCTTGGGAATTATTTTACATCATACATCCCAATCCCACTCATCTCCCTGTCCCTCTCTATCTGCCCCTCACTCTTGTAGTGCTCCCCCAAGGAAAACTAAAAAAGAAAAAAAAAGAGGTAAAACAAACAATAATAAAAAAGAAAACCACTTCATTCCTTTGTCTTTTCCAATTCTCCATCACCTCTTCAATCTTAGTGGCATTGGGTGCTGCTGTGTGTCATGCTGTATACTCTTTTGTCCAAACAGCGTTATTTGCAAATGGTCATTGTGTGATGAGTAACTGGTTGGTCAGGTTCAAGGCCTCTGGCTTTGGTATACCATCAATACCAGACACCCCCTACCCATCCACTGACATTCCTCTCTGATACATTGTTGTTGGCCAGAGCCAGGAGATACCTCAGGATCCGTCCTTTTACACACTCCAGATGGGACAGTGCCAACTCTGAGCCCTGGATGTATGCCTAGGTAGCAGGTGAGATGGTCAGTCCACGCTGCCACTGGGATCACTCTTCTCAGAAGAGGTGGAGCCAGTTTTCCTAAGCCCGTGGTGAGAGGTGGATTGAAATTTCCAAAGTATGGGGGAACAGCTCTCCTATTAGGTGGAAGGGCCAGCTTTCCTGTGCCAGAATCATTAGAGTTCATTTTCCCAGGTCTTGGGTTCAGGTCAGCTCTCAAGAAAGGTGGGAGGGCATCACTCCTGGCCAGAAAGAGTTGGGGCCAGCTCAGCAGAGCCCTCATATTTCAACACATGGTTCAACATATAGTTTACTTGGGCCCATGTGGTGTCACAGGCAACAGACATCCACACTGATCACAGATGCTGCAAGACCATGGACCTAGATGTGGTCATTGGCAGCTGCTTGGGACCAGTTGTCACCATGGTGGATGTGGCTATACAGGCCTCTTAAATGTCTACAACATGACCCCATGTGGCAATTCAGATGCCAGGCAGTTGCACAGCACCCAGTGGCACCTAATGTCAACAGAAACCATGGACCTCAACACATACTCTGGGCCAGAGAACCAGAAATGGCCTCCTGCCACAACTTTGGCCAGGACATTGATATGGCCTCAGGTGTCAGCACAGACTACCCCATCTGCATGGTGCTGGCACTTGCATGACCCTCCAGCACCAACATGGCCTCATGTGTTGGCCTATATACCAGGCATCTACACAGCCTTTAGTGGTTGTGTTTTCGGCATCCGTATGTGGGCCCTTTTGTTTTGTCCCATCCGGCTCCTGGCTGCTGGCTAGCTTATACCCGAAATAATTACATAGAAATTGTATTTATTAAAATTTTGCCTGGACAATTAGTTTTGGCATCTTGTTAGCTAACTCTTACATCTTGATTTAGCCCACTTTTAATAGTCTGTAAGTCACCATGAGGTTGTGGTCTTATCGTGAAAGATTTAGCATGTTTAACTCTGGTGATCTTATGGTGGCTCTTTCTGACTCAGCCTTCTTTATCCCAGAATTTTGTTCTGTCTATTCCCCCCACCTAAGGACTGTCCTATTAAAAGGCCAAGGCATTCTCTTTATTTAACCAATGAAAGCAATAGAAATATAGAAGGACCTCCTATATCATTTTTCCTTTTTTTGTTTAAACAAAAAGAAAGGCTTTTATTTTAACATAGTAAAATTACATTTAACAAAGCAGTTATCAAGCAAGAATTATAGTCATAATATTTATATCTATTTTATCTTTTATCATAACTAGGGAAAATGATAACTATCCATTCTTTAACTCCATCAAAGGCTCCAGAAGGATAAAATATTACCTAAGTAAACAAAAAATAAGCAACTTTCAAACTCTAGAAATGACAGAGACATCTCGCTGTCTGTACAGTCATCCAAAGTTCTGTACCATTGGGACATCCATCTTCAGCTTATATGCCCATAGTATCCAGTAGACATTTCCATGAAGCAGGAAAATTCAAAGACAGTTCAGTCACTTTTTTTCTGTGTACTATAGAATGTCTCATATACTTTTTCATTAATCAGGAACCCGGAAGGATCATCTAACCTTTAGGCAAATTCAGCAGTCCTCTTTCTGTGGGTTCTTTATGTCCAGTTTATGTGACAGTCTAGGCAAGAACAGTTTCTTGCCCAAATGGCTAGCAAACTCCATAAGGAGCCTCTTTGATGCCCATCTTCCTCAGGAAGTAGCTTGCTGTCAGGAGTAGACATGTCTCATTGTCATGAAAATCCCTAAGTTATTAAAGCATCTTTAAATGTCATGTTCTGTAGTCTTTGAAAGATATAAAAATGCCAATCTGAAATATATCGATGTACATCTAGAAAATCTAACTAACATGACTAGAAGCTTGATTATATCAATGATTATCCATTAACAACCTATAATAACATTACATTTTTAAAATGAACTACACAATCACAATACCTTAATCATGATTAGAAATACATATATATATATATAAATTGACCTTAAATTTATATTAATAAAGCAAAATTTATACCAATGTAAATTAATTATATCTATATGAAGTGTACAGTGATAAGATCCATTGACATCTATGCAGACCCTGGCTGCAATAGGGCCACAGGCCCAGACATGGTCTTTGGCAGCAGCTCAGAACCAGTCAACACCATGGTCACTGGTAGCAGTACAGCCTACCCAGATCATCACAGTTCCAGCACAGCATGTTCCTCGGTCCACAACATGGTCATAAGTGATGACTCAAAACGTAGGCATCCATGTGGCTATTGGTAGTGACATGGACCATGTTCATCATCGTAGACCTGGCTGTTGTAGGACCATGGACACAGACATGGTCCTCAGGAGCAGCCCGGTGGGGCTCAGGTTGGCATCACCCTGGCTATAGGGTGACCCTCAGGCAGCAACCCAACCCCAGGTTGGGGCCCAGATCTTAAGTATCCACAAAATCCACAATGGCAATAGTTACCATGAATATCAACACAGACCCTGGCTTCTGTATGGTCATGGACCCAGATTTGACTCCAGGCAGCAGCTCAGGCCAGTCAATGATGTCAGGGTTTTTTTTAACAGTTGAGTAATATTCCATTGTGTAAATGTATCACATTTTCTTTATCCATTTTTCAGTTGAGGGACATTTAGGTTGTTTCCAGTTTCTGGTTATTATAAATAAAGCGACAATGAACATTGTCAAGCAAGTGTCTTGTAATAGGATGGGATATCTTTGGGTATATGCCCCAAAGTGGCGTAGCTGGGTTTTGAGGTAGATCAATTCCCAATTTTCTGAGGAACTGCCATATTGATTTCCATAATGACTGTACAAGTTACACGTTTGCACTCATACCAGCAATGGGGAAGTGTTCCTCCTATTCCACATCCTCTCCAACATGAACTGTCACTTGTGTTATTGGTCTTAGCCATTCTGACAGGTATAAAATGGAATCTCAAAGTAGTTTTGATTTGCATTTCCCTGACGGATATTAAACATTTAGATGTTTCTTAGCCACTTGAGAATCCTCTATTGAGAATTTTCTGTTTAGATCTGTACTCATTTTTTAATTGGATAATTTGGCTTTTCGATATCAATCTTCTTGAACTCTTTTTATATTTGGAAATCAGACCTTTATTCGATGTGGATTCAGTAAAAAAAGAAATCTTTCTCATTCTGTAGGCTGCCACTTTCTCAAATTGAAGGTGCCCTTTGACTTACAGAAGTTTTTCAGTTTTATAAGGTCCCATATGTTAACTATTGATCTTAGTGTCTGCACTATTGTTCTGTTCAGAAAGTTTTCGTCTGTGCCAATGCATTCAAGGCCATTCCCCACTTTCTCTACTATCAGGTTCAGTGTATCTGACTTTATGTTGAGGTCTTTGACCCACTTGTATTGAATTTTGTGCAGGGTGATAATTATAGTCTATTTTTATTCTTTTACATACTTTTATCACGATGGAGTATTGGATATTTTCAAAAGGCTTTTACACATCTAATGTGTTTTTCCTTTCAGTTTGTTTGTTTGTTTATTTTTTGTTGGTTGATTTTTAATGACTGCTTCTATTTCACTATGGGCCAATTTATGTTATTTACATGGTTTTAATTTAACTTTGCTAAGTGGTACCTATCAAGAAAATTATTCATTTCTTTTAGATTTTCCAATTTGGTGGATTTTCCTCAGAGTCTGTTTTTACGTTCCCTTTTGCCCATTTTTCAATTGTTGATCTTATTTTCTGAACTACCTAAATCCTATTTAGAAACTCTTTGCCTATGCCTATGTGTTTATGTATGCTGTCTACTTTTGCCTCTAGAATCTTCAAAATATCTGGCCAATTTTTTTGAGGTCTTTGATCCACTTAGAATTGAAGTTTGTGCAGGTGAGAGATAAGGATCTAGTTTCATTCCTCTACTTGTTGTCCAGTTTTCCAAGAACCATTTGTTGAAGATGTTGCCCTGTTTTCAGTGCATATTTTTGGTGCCTTTGTAAAAAAAAAGTCTAGTTTTAGTTACATGAATTTATATCTTTATCCTCTTTTTTATTACGTTCATCTTTTCTGTAGCAGCACTATCTTATTTTTATTACAATGGCTCTATAATATATATTGAAATCTGGGATAGTGACACTTCTCATAGCATTCTGTTTAAAAATATTCTTATTAATTATTTGAGAATTTCATGCACTGTATTCTGACCTTATTCATCTTAGCTCTACCTCTAATTGATATCCACTCAACTTAGCATCCTTATTCTTTAAAAAAAAAATGTGTTCAATCGCTGCTGCCTATATACTTTTGGGCATGTGGCCATCCACTAGAGTACCAGGGTGGTTCATTAAAGAAAACAATCCATTACTAACTCCTTGGTTAGTGTGGAACTCTGTGCCCATCTTGCCCACTCATGCAGGAATTTTGTCTGGCTTTGGTTGGAGCAGGTCTTATGCATGCTGCCATGACCATTGTGAGTTCATGTTGGGTGCACAAATGTCCTTGGGCTCACAGATAAGCACTAAGAAACCAGGAATATTAAACATGGAGGATTGTCTCTTCAATAACCTGCTTTCTACTCAGAAGGTTGGGGATGCAGGTGACTAACAGCTTGGGTGATCCTTGCACAATCTGTATAGCCAGTGCCTTCCCTGAGCTCCACAAGCAATATTGGAGGTAGTTAATTGTCTAACTAACCTCGTCCCTATCTGTATGGCCAGAAGTTCTCCCAATCTCCTACAGCTAGGACAGGAGGTGGTTAGTAGTCTAGGTGGCATCTGTGTTATCTGTATGGCTGAGACTACACCAGATCCTCCCCTAGGCCCTTAAGATAACACATGTAGTCTATCTTTAGAACCCATCTTCAGGGAAGGAGTGACTTTAAGAAAAGGTTTGATGTAATTATGCCTCTTTGTACACATGGGTTGTGTTACACAAGAAAACTTTTCCCCGCAAATTACACTGTATTTATATATGCCAAAATTAAATTGCTAGTGTCAGACTCTGGAAGTTGGAACCAACACAGGAGAGTCATGTTGATCAAATTTTCTTCTTGTCTCATGTGGATCATTACTTTGCTGGATATGGCATTTGCAGAGACCCAAAAAAATACCTTATTATGTCTGGAAAACACTGTGTCCTTCTAGTCATCCTCAATCTATGGCTCTTATAGCCTTTCAGCCCCCTTCTGCAGTGATCCCCGAGCCTTTGGAGAAAGAGCTGTGAAACATATCCCATTTACAACTGAGCCCTCAAAATAAGTTATTCTCGGCATGAGTCATTGTAGATATCTGTGTTAATCGTCACCTCACTATTCCTTTTTGTTCAGGATTGCTTTAACTATCCTTGGTCTTCTGTGCTTCTATACAAATTTAAGGATTTATTTTTCTGTATCTGTGAAAAAATGGTCCTGGAATGTTTATTGGGATTACATTGAATTTGAAGATTGCTTTTTGTAGGATGGGCATTTTCTTAATATGGATTATTTTGATCCACAAACATGACAGTCTTTCTAGATCCTAGTGTCTTCCCAAATTTTCTTCTTCAGTGTCTTAAAGGTTTTACTGTAGATGCTTTTCATTTTCTTGGTTAGATTTATTTATAAGTATTTTATTTGAGAGGAGCCTATTGTGAATGGGATTGTTTCCTAGATTTCTTTTTCAGTTCCTTTGTCATTGGTATATGAAAAGTCTAAGTATTTGTGTATGTGTAAATCTTGTGTCCTGCCACTTTGTTGAAAGTGCTTATCAATTCTAAGAGTTATATTTGCTTTTGATGGTATCTTTAATGAATAGAATCATGTTATTTTGCAAGCAAGGATGCTTTGATTTCTTTTCTATTTGTATCCCTTTTATTCCTGTCTTTTATTTTATTTCATCAGTTAAGACTTCAAGCACTCTATTGAATAGGAGTAGAAAGAAGAGACATCCTTTTCTTGTTCATGATCTTAGAGGGAATGCAATAATGTAATGTTAATTGTTGTAGAACAAACTATGGGTTCAAACCATAAAAGTTGTGTGATACCAAGTAATTGATATTATGATAATTTTTATCTCTGCCATTTTCTCTAGAACCAGAATATGTGGGGGAACCAAAGACTGTAGGATCTGCGGCAGCTGTAATCATAAAAGCTGATCTTAGCTTCACAGGACAACCAAAGCAAAGTCTCACTTCTGTGAACTTAACAGATTTTATTGCTCCTAGAATACATCCCTAAAAACTCAAGTAAAGTTTTTAGACATGCAGCCCTGCCCTGGATCTCACTATGTAGACCAGACTGGCCTTGATCTCATAGAGATCTGCTTACTCTGCCTCCTGAATACTAGGTTTAAAGGTCTGTGCCACCACATCAGAAAAAGTTTAATGCCATGAAAGTAAGATTCAAGAAAAAAAGACCAAAAATAATTCAATATTAAAACAAATAAATGTGGTATATGTTTTCTCTTATATTTGTGTACTATTTGTCAAGCACTATGGTAAAAGCTGAGCTGTAAGCTTTAAAAAAAACTTAATAAAAATTTCTGAGTATAGTGTATAAGACTGAAAAATAATACAGTATACCAAGTGTCATGATAGTGGTGAACACTGAGAAAGTTTCTTTAAGAAAGGAAGACAAACTAAGAAAGACCGATAACACTACCAGCAGAGGGAGCAAGCAGCAAAAGCAAAAAGTTCAGCATGTAAAAGCAAGCTTACAGTGGGAAACTCTGAGGTTCTTTGCCTTGAGTTGTGAGCAGGGTAATAACAAGACCAGCTAGTTGTTCAATTTTAAAGAATACTTGAATAGAAGAATGAAGCTGAATGAAACGAGGCAGGGAGATTTGGTTAGAAGATTCTTTTAAAGGCATGAGATGAGATCTTTGCTCAACTGGATGAGACTTACACAGAGAAGGCTGAGCTAGTAGAGGACTAGGGGAACTGAAGAGCTGTCGAGACAGACTTGAAAAAGACTGGTTACTGCATGTGATGAGGAAGAAGAAGGCTAAAAGGACTCTCGAAGTTCTAGTCCAAACGACAGAGTGTGGAACCAAATACTGATATAAAAAAAAGTCATAAAGTTCAACACCGGGTAAGAACAATAGCAAATCAAATTTTGAGCGCAGTTAAAAATTTTAGATACAGAAATAGAGAAAAATACAAAATGGAAATAGATACTTTAAGTAATCCATATGCTGGAAATCATTGTGTTGTCTGATAAGTTGATAGCGTAAGAGCTGTCTTGCATAGCAGAAAAGTATTTTCATTTTAAAAATATAAGCCAATTAGTACTTCCACATAACAGGGCTATACTGAAGAAAATGCTATACATAGAGATTTTCCTAGATTTAAAGTATTAGGATAAATTATGAGAAAGAATTTTTCCAAAAAGGCAAACAAATGAGAAGATATAGAAGAAAGCAAGATTTTCCTAAATAAAAATTTAGAATACTTTATGCTATATACATGTATAAAAACATCATAATGAAAGTCATTATGCATAATTAATATATATCACAAAAATTTAATTAAAATGTTCATTAAAAGGCATGAGGGTGGTTCAGAGATTAGGAGCACTTGCTGCTCTTGCAGAGGATCCAGTTTCAGTTCCAGCACCAACATGGTGGCTCACAACCATCTTTAACTCCAGTTCCAAGGGATAAAACACCCACTTCTGGGCTTGATGCATTCCTGCTTACATGTGGTACACAGACATACACCCTGGCACAAACACATATAATAAAATAAAGCAAATATTAAAATACCTTCATTTGGAACAGAGGTCTGAGTGGGTCTACCAGGACTTCCCAAGGCCCTGGCAGGCCTGTGGGCCTTGCCCAGTTCTGCTAGGTAGGACCAGGCTTTGTGCCTGTAAGGCAAGTGGGCACCAGTGGACATGGTCCCTAGGCTGTTGGCCCTGGTTGGGGAAAGAAAAGTGAGTAAGGGAGAGTCTAATGGAGGAAAATTCTCCACATGCTTTAGAACTCAAAAGGAACCTCAGAGGAAAGCTTCACCAAGAGAATACAAGACATCAAGAGAGAATCTCAGACATTGAAGACAAAATAGAATGGATCCTTCAGTTAAGGAAAATGTTGAATATTTAAAAATCCAGGCACAAACTATCCAGAAAATCTGGAACACTATGAAAAGACCAAATCTACCAATAATAGGAATAGAGAAAGGAAAAGAAACACAGATCAAAGGCATAGCCCCAGCTAGGTATTTGGTCAGCAAAGGAGAGGGTGCCTGAACTAGCCTTGACCCATAGTCATATTAATGAATATCTTGATCACCATAGAAATTTCGCATGATGGATGGAGATAGAGGCAGAGACCCACATTCCCATCAGAGCAATGGACTGAGTTCCCAAGGTGCAGTCTAAGAGCAGAAGGTGGGAGAAGATGAGCAAGGAAGTCAGGACTGCGAGGGGCTGGTCTACCCACTGAGACAGTGTGCCTGATCTAATGGGAGCTCACTCAGTCCTCCTGGACTGAGACTGATGGAGCATATGACCAAACCGGACTCTCTGAATGTGGCTGCCAATGGGGGCAGACTGTGTAGCCATCAATAATGACACTGTGACCTATCTTCTCTGCATGAATAGGCTTTTTGGGAACCCAGTCTATTTGGATGCACACCTTCTTGGGCCAAGATGGAGGGGGGAGGGCCTTGGACTTTCCACTTTTACCTCTCTTCAGGAAGCAGGGGGAGAGAGGTGGGGTAGTGGGGGGGCGGGGGGGGGGGGAACTGGGATAAGGGGAAAAAGTGTAAATTTTTGAATGAAAAAAAATTAAAAGAGAAAAAACATCTTCAAATTCATAGAAAAAAATTCTTAACCTAAAGGAGGTGCCTATCTTGATGTACATGAAACATACAAAACACAAAATGAAGAGAAGCAAAAAGAAATTCTTCATGACACATAATAATTGAAATGCTAAATTTACAGGACAAAGAGGAAATATTAAAATCTGCCAGGGGAAGATAACAAGTAAGATTATAAAGGCAGACCTATTAGAATTACATCCAACTTCTCAGTGGCGACTCCAAAGTCCAGAAAGGTCTGGAAAGATGTCTTGCAGACTAAAAGACCACAGATGCCAGTTCAGACTACTATATACAGCAAAACATGAATTTAATTTAGATATTCCATTTTGAAACTGAATTTAAACTGTATCAATCTACAAATCCAGCTCTACAGACAGCATTGGAAGGAAAACTTCAACCTGAAGAGGCTAACCACACCCAAGAAACAAAAAATAAATAATCTCAGAACAGTAAATCAAAAGAGAAGGAAAATCCTCACCACCACAACAAAACGACAGGAATCAGCAAACACTGCTCATTGGTAGAGCTTCAAAGCGGTGGTCTTATTTCTCAAATAAAAAGATACAAAGTTACAGGATGAATTTGAAAACTGGATCCATCCTTCTGCTGCACCCAGAGATTACAACTTAACATCAATGAATTCCTACTGAAGCCCAAATCTGAAATGTTCTTAGCACATATTTCCAAAATTAGTTTTCATAAGGAAAGCAGCCATTGTTTTAATTCATGGAAGGAAACCACTCAACAAATTAAGATCAAGAAAGGAGATTAAGGTAATAGAATTCAGGTTATTTCAATTTGGCATCCTGTCTCAGTTATCTAATTTCCTAACAGTGCCTCCCCCACCATGATGCCTCATTGTTTCCATAGCTTCACCAAAAATGTAAAATAAGCTTGACAATTCATTAGTAAAACCGAATAAATTTCTATGTCATTTCTACCAAATGATCCATTTCCATTTTAATAGTAACATTCAGAAAATGTTTTCCCATTACAAATCAGACAAAAGAATTGTAGTAAGAAGCCACTTGTTTGTTCCTGGCTGCTCAGGCAATCTGTACCAGGTAGGCATGTGGTATATACACATACATCCAGGAAAACACTCATGTACATGAAAATATGATGAAATAGAGTTAACATCAAGCTACCAAACTCTTTTAAGTATAAAGACAATATGTAACTATAGATATGTTATGATTAAAAAGGAGACTATCAGAATAGACAAAAATGAGAAGGGGTAGAAGAAGAAGATGAGAGAAATTGATAGAAGGGCTGAATTTCATCAGCATATGTCACAAGCATATAAAGAAATATCATAATGAATGTCATTGTACTACATAATTAAAATGTTCAGTAGAAATAATACTAGAATGCTAGGGATGAAGCTCATTGGTAAAACAGGTGCTTACTACAAGGCTCCAGATATATATTGCAGCACCACTAAAAAGAATATGTATAATGAAATGAGTTCACCTTGCCTGCAAATTAGTGAAACTGTTATTAGTACTAAAATATAAAAATAATCTCTATACAAACACACACACACGTTCAAAGAAGTGGTGGGAACTGAGAAAGTTTAAGAGGCCTCCAGAATTTCTAGCTGGGAAGGTTGACTAAGTCCCTGTTCAAAGACAGTCCATACAGAAATGAAGTAGTCACATATTTTCAAATGTGTGGGTGTCAAAACAAAGTTACAAGGAAAACAATAGAACAATGGCCAATTCCAAGTAAAGAGAAGTGGCCCTAAAGATAGAAAAATCGTGAACTACCTGAAAACCTCAAAACAGTTTTTATAAACATGCTTGATAAAAATAAATAAATGATGATTGAACAAGTTGAAATATGCAACGAAGACATAGGATCAGAAATACAAAATAAGACTAAACTGAAAATGATGCTAAATGAGTTCAACTGCACCCTTAATCAAGTAAAAGCCAGTGAGCATGAGAACAGGTCATTGGAGATTATACAAAATGCAAAACTACTGGACTACACAAGATTGAATCAGTCTAAAAGAGAAACAGATCCAGGCAGTGGTTGCTCACACCATTTATCCCAGCACTAGGGCTGTGGAGATGGGAAGTGATATGGCTTGGGTGGAGAGCGGAATATAAGGCAGGAAAAGAAAGGATTCATGACTCAGTCTAGGCTTTCCTAGAGATGGCATTCAGCCTAAGGACTTGTAGAGGCAGAATACCCCATTCAGTTAGTGGTAAGAACAAGTGGCTGACTGTTCTGCTTCTCTGATCTTTCAGCTTTCACCCTCTAATATCTGACTCCCGATTTTTATTATTAAGACCAAATAGAATTGCACAAGAAGGAGGAGAGAATGCGGGTAAAGAGAGGGAAATACCTGGGACCAGCCAGCCAGGCAGCTGATAGCCATCTAGATGGAGTAAGACACACAGAAAGAAAAAGCAAAAAGCCCAGAGGCAAAACAGAGATAAAGAGAAGCAGATTAAGGTATAAGAGCTAGCAAAAAAGCAAACAAACAAACAAAACAACCAAACAAAAAAAACCCAAAAAAATAAAACTAGCATTAGATAAGGCTGAGCGTTCATAACTAATAATAAACCTCCATGTCACAATTTGGGAGCTGGTTGGTGGCCCAAAAGAAAGCCTGACACACATCTCCTTCCACACCAGTGACAACCGGTCCCACCGGCCCCACCAGCTCCACCTGCACCTGGAGAGACAGATGAGTGCCTGATATTTTGGCTGGAGAGTCCTGCTCTCTAGGCCCTAGACCCTGCCCCTCCCCTGCCCACAGCACCACCGGCAACCAGGCAGCAGCACCCTCTCCTGTCAACCATGCCCTGTTGCACAAGCAAACCCCAGCTGCACTGACCCCACTTGCACATGGAGTGATGGCTACCACCAGAGCCACAGGCCCCAGCTGCACTCAGAAGAAGAGGCCCCAACTACACCTGGAGAAACAGTGCCCACCAGAGCTACAAACCCCACCTGAACAGATTGCAGGAAGAGATAGATGGATAGACAACAGGGCACTATGGCAGCACCTGAAACTAGTGGTTCTGCAACAGCAAGATCTGAACATCTCAATGCAGATGAAGCAGAAGAAAATAACCTAAAAAACAACTTTATGAAGATGATAGAAGCC
The DNA here is from genome assembly GCA_028555095.1 of Dicrostonyx torquatus. Taxonomy (NCBI): domain Eukaryota; kingdom Metazoa; phylum Chordata; class Mammalia; order Rodentia; family Cricetidae; genus Dicrostonyx; species Dicrostonyx torquatus. The sequence goes on from JAQHUG010000121.1 coordinate 1,757,566, forward strand.
CTTAAAGAGGAAATGAAAAATTCCCTTAAACAAGTAGAGGAAAAGACAAACAAAAATGGAAGAAATAAATAAATCCCTTCAAGAAAGCCAAGAAAACCAAGGAAAAGCAATAATAAAAGTGACGGAAGCAGTCAAAGACTTAAAAATCAAATAGAGGCAATTAAGAAAACACAAACTGAGGAAATTCTGGAAATAGGAAATCTGGGTAAACGAATAGAAATTACAGATACAAGCTTAATCAACAGAATGCTAGAGATGGAAGAGAGAATCTCAGGCATTGAAGATATAGTAGAAGAAATAGATTCAACATTCAAAGAAAATGTTAACTCTAACAAATTCTTAATACGAAATACCCAGGAAATCTGGGACACCATGAAAAGACCAAACCTAAGAATAATAGGGATAAAAGAAGAAGAGAAATATCAAGTGGATCAAAGGAATTGAATAGAAGACCTTGATATTGCCAGGCGGTGGTGGCGCACACTTTTAATCCCAGCACTCGGGAGGCAGAGGCAGGCGGATCCTTGTGAGTTTGAGACCAGCCTGGTCTACAAGAGCTACTTCCAATGCAGGCTCCAAAGCCACAGAGAAACCCTGTCTCAAAAAAAAAAGACCTTGATATTAATCCAGCACCTATGAACACCTGATTTTTGACAAAAAAGCCAGAATTGTACAATGACAAAAAGAAATCATCTTCACCAAATGATGCTGACTGGCATAACTGGATGTCAGTGAAAATACATCCATATCTATCTCCGTGCACAAAACTCAAATCCAAATGGATCAAAGACCTCTACATAAATCCAGAAATCCAACATTGAACCTAATAGAAGAGAAAGTGGGAAGTAGCCTTGAATGCATTGGCACAGGAGACCACTTCCTAAATATAACCCCAGTAGCACAGACACTGAGAGTAATGATAAATAAATGGGACTTCCTGAAATGGAGATGCCAGTTAGCATCATTTGGTGTTCATAGGACATTGATTGAAAACTTTGTAACAGACATCTGGAGAAGAAATATTTAAATGGATTCCCTTTTAAAATATTATTTTTGCTAATTTTTTTGCCAATTTCACACATTGTATTTTGAACATATTCAGCTCTCCAATTCCTTTCACAACTACCCTCTCCACCATCCTAAGCTTTTCCACCCAAATTTGAAATTCATCCTTCTCTTTTATTTCCTCACTGAGTCCAGCTTGGGTTGCCCAGTTAGTGATGGGAGTGGGGCCTGCCCTGCAGTGTGGTTGACCTACATGGAGTTGCTTCATTTAAGAGAACGATGCCTGCTTCTCCTCGCAGCTATCAAGTGCCAATAGCTTCTTAGATATTGATGGGATTTCATGCCTGCCTTCCTTCCTCTTTGCTGGGGTTTTGATTGACAGTTTTTGTGTATGCTGTCACAATCACTGTGAATTCATATGTGCAATTGCTTGGTTATGTCTGGAAAACACAATTTCTTTGATGTTACCGACCACCTCTGGCTCTTATGTCTATCCATCTCTTCTCTGAAAGCCCCTAAGCTTTGACAGGAGGGCTATAATATAGATGTCCCACTTACAGCTGAGCACTCTGAAATCTCTTCTCTCCATACTGAACAGTTAGGCATTTCTGTGTTAATTGTAGATGGACTTCTCTTAATGAAAATAATTTTGGTTCCCATGAATGTTCATCAAAATAAAATCCATAAGAGGGGGATTTTTAATATAATCTGGTGGAAAAGATGGCCAAGTCTGTGAATATCAGAAAATCTCTTTCCCTAGTCACTTCCGTCATTACCCAAATGAGCTTATATAGCAAAATGTCCATGGTGCCAGGTTATTCATGGACTCAGCAATGTGAACTTCCTGTTACTAAGATTAATCTGGATTTTGCCACTGTTGGATACCATTCTGGAAGATTAATCTATACTTTAAATAAAAAGATCCATCATAAAGATTAAAGGGCCAAGACCAAGTTTTTGAGCACAAACATCTCTACAATTGTCTTTGAATCGCTAGTTTTGAAAATAAATACATCAACATTTTGGGCTTGGGAAGGAGATAAGACTGTGAGAAGATTGACATATATTTACAGAGAATATGTACTGGAGGATTTAATTTGGAATATTTCTAGGGAGAGGAACAGGATTTATTTCATTTGAAAGTAGAAGGTGTGTAAAAGCAGGCATCTTGGACACTGACTGATTTTTCCAGTACCTTTACTTCCCTCCTTGCTTCTTTCCCTAACATGACTGTGAAGACTGAAAAACCTATGCCTTGTTCTTTCTTTAATTATTTTCATGCTTGTGGGAATTCTGGGGATGAAATAAAGGAATCAATTGTAATCAGCAAACCAATGTTGATTCCCCTTTTATGATGCTTCAGTCTTTAGAGATCAAAAAGAGGAACTGGAAATGCTCCTTTAGCACTTTAAACAAGCTCTATTCAACCTAAGCAACTCAAGTTTGGAATAGCTTCCTGGCTAGAGCAGTTCCTGAGTCAATGTGCTTTGTCCCCAAATGGAAGAACCAATTTAAAAGTCTTATTCACTAAATCTTGTGAGGTAAAATTAAGGATTAGTAGTGACTCTTCTCATTCTTTGGACACCAGAGAAATCTACTTTTACAGGAATACTAAATGACTCAATGCTTGCCCACATGAGGGCCAATGCCAAGAAGTCAGGAAGACGTTAGACACATAGAAAGCTTAATTAGTAACTTCAAAAGAATCATAAGTAGGGCCTGGAAAAAGTCAAGTGCTAAAGAGTTCTTTCTTTTTCAATAGAAAGAGAGGGTACCAAGAATTATTTGGAGAAAAAGATGTAGAGAGGAAAGGCAAAACAGGAAATGTATGTGATTTGAACATGGAAGTGTTTTGATAAAACTGAGTGAGTGTGGGTTTACAGGTGTGCCAATGTTGAATGGACTAAAAGCAAGCAACTGCTCCTTTAAAACATATTTCCCACTTAAATTTAGATACTGAGAATTGGTAAAGCTGTTTGATCATGTTTTTGACTTTGTTATCCCTGTACTCAGTCATTTAAAGTCAGAGTTCAGTGTCCCCTTTTTACAAGAAGGGAGCTGAGCAAGACTTTTAAATTTTTCTATAAAATATCTTTTTTAGATAGATGAGTTTCGATTCTGACAATGAGTGTTTTGGAAATTTGGCGTATTTGGAATTCTTTTTCTGACAATACTGTATACTCAAACTATTACATAACTGGACCATAAATTTCACAGTCACCACTAGTAAGCCTGTTTCTCATTTTTAGTCTATTTAGTCTATTTCCTTCTTGAAGTACATACTTACAACTCCTTTCTCTTTCAATAGCTTCCCTTGTTCAGTTGAACTTGATTTCATCTGAAGACAGATTTAATAGAATATGCTAAATTTTATTTCAAATTAGTTTCTGAATTCGCTTTTCTGCTGCCACACTGTCAGAAACTGACATTACAATTGGGAAATGTTAGAGGATTAAGGTAGATACACAGAGAGCATCTTCTGAACTCAGTTTCAAACATATTAGTATGTATTAAATATTATAGTTGAATATGGTAATTTTACTTTAATAAACAACAGTAACTTTTCCCAAATACAAAATAGAAATTTTATTACATGGTGAATGCTGATCCGAAGGCCCCACCCCCACCCCCATACTAGACCAGGAAGTTTAATCATAGTGAAATCATAGGCTCCTTCCTGTACCTGATGTGGGAGTGTTCTCCTGTATATTGTATTACTCTTATTGGTTGAATAAAGAGCTGCCTGGCTTAAAGACAGATTAGCCCTTAGGTGGGCGGAGTAGACATTTTGGCTGCCCAACGTGATTGGCTGACTCCACGTAAAACCTGAGGGGACTTAAAAAGGAAATTTAGATACAGATATAAAGTTTAGCATGGCTGGCGGCTTGCCATAGCTCCTTTAAGAGAGATTTCCTGACTCAGCAAAGCAACTCTTCAGAGCTGGTTTTGGACAGGGCTTTCTGGCTGTGCCGCCAGCTCGAACTCCGGCTATAAAGCATTTCACTGGCTTTTGTGGGACTGGATGCTTGTTTGCCTGCTCAGGGTCAGGATTAAGGCAGCTGAGACCGTGGCGAATCAGTTCTACTAGAAACTGACAATTTTGAAATACTAGTTTACAGTCCGTGCCGCCAGCGTGGCCTCTGGCTCC
>JAQHUG010000121.1:1776833-1793068 GCA_028555095.1 Dicrostonyx torquatus
AGACTGATGGAGCATATGACCAAATCAGACTCTCTGAATGTGGCTGCCAATGGGGGCAGACTGAGTAGCCATTGATAATGACACTGTGACCTATCTTCTCTGCATGATTAGGCTTTTTGGGAACTCAGTCTATTTGGATGAACACCTTCTTGGGCCAGGATGGAGCAGGGAGGGCCTTGGACTTTCCACAGGGCAGGCTACCCTGCCCTCTTTTAAGGAAGCAGGGGGAGGGAGAAGGGGTAGTGGGAGAGCAGGGAGGGACTGGGATAAGGGAAGAAAGTGTAAATTTTTGAATAAAAAAAAGGAAAAAAATTTCAGTGTGTTATGTTCTTCCCTTTTGTTCCATGGGATTAATGACAATAATTTGAGGTATGGTGACTTCCAAAGACATTTTAAAAGTAACTTTAGAGTAATAAATACAAAGATTCTAGAAACTTTAAATAATTGTATTGTATAGAAAATATGTGCTACTCCTTTTAAAAGAATCCTACTTCTCATGAAAGTCCCAAGAAATCCTTATTTTGACTCCCTATAGTTTGTTTTTTGTTTTTCAGCCAGAATATTATATAAATTAAATAACACAAAGCACAATTCTTCCTCATTTGGCTTTTCTTTTTTTAAAATAAAATAATAACTTATTTTATATCTTGACCACTGTTTCCCTTCCCCCTCTCCCATTTTTCCTTTCTCCTCTCTGCCTCCCCTCAATTCACCCCTCTGTTTTGATTCAGAAAGAGGCAGGCCTCCCATCGGTATAAACAAAGGATAGCATATCAAGTTGAGGTAGGACTAAGCTCCTTCCCTTGTGTTAAGGCTAGGCAAGACAGTCCAGTATAAGGCTTAGGTTCCCAAAAGCCAGTCAGAGCCTTAGGGACAGCCCCTACTCCCACTGTTAGGAGATCCACAAGCAGACCAAGCCACACAACTGTCAGATACATCCCGAGTGCCTAGATCAGTCCCATTCAGGCTCCCTGGTTGACAGTTTAGTTTTTCATGAGTTCTTATGAACCAGGTTATTTGTTTCTGTGGGTTTTCTTGTGATGTCCTTGACCCTTTTATCCCTTACAATTCCATCTCTTTGGCAGGATCCCTCAAATTCCGCCTAATGTTTGGCTGTGGGTCTCTGCATCTGTTTCCATCAGTTACTGGATTAAAGCTCTCTGATGACAACTGGAGTAGTCACCAATCTGATTAGAGGAGATGATCAGTTCAGGCTATCTATTCACTATTTCTACGAGTCATCCTTGTAGATTCATGGGAGTTTCCCTTGCATCAGGTTTTTACCTAACCCTGCAAAGCTCCCCCCCACACACACACATACACTTCCAGTCATCTCTTTCAGTACTCTCCTCCTCCACCAACATCCCAACTTGATCCCTCAATTTCCCTTGTCCACCCACCCCCAGTCCACCCAGGGGATCTCTTCTATTTCCCCTTCCCAGGGAGATCCATGCATCCCCTGCTTGGGCCCTCCTTGTTACCTAACCTCTCTGAGACTGTAGATTGTAGCCTGGTTATCCTTTACTTTACAGCTAGTATCCACTGATAAGTGAATGCATATCATCTTTGTCTTTCTGAGTCTGGGTTACCTTGCTCAGGATGAGCGTTTCTAGTTCCATCCATTTGTTTCTTTGTTTGTTTTGTTGTTTTAGACAGTGTCTTACTATGTACTCTGCCTGGTTTGGAATTTGCCTATGCAGACCAGACTGGCCTCAAACTCACAGAATTTTGCCTGCTTCTGTCTTCCTGGGGCTGGGATTAAAGTCATGCATCAACGGAATAGAATACAGAACCCAGAAATAAGTTGACACAGCTACAGTTGCCTAATCAATTTTTGAGAAGGGTGTCAAAAACATACATTTAAAAAATGTTAGCTGTTTCAATATATGGTACTAGAAAAACTGGGCACCCACATGTAGAAATATAAAAGTAGATCCTTATCTTGTATCTTGAATAAAAAAGCAATTCAATATACAACAGAGACTTTAATGTAAGTCCTGAAATTCTATAACTGCTAAAAGAAAACATGAATCAAATCATTAAAATTTAAGCATAGGCAAAGACTTTATAAAAAAACAAAGAGCTCAAAAAATAAACCTAAAACTGACAAACAGGATTGCCTACAATTAAAAATTTTCTACATAGCAAAGGAAACAACCATCAGAATGAAGTGACAACCTGCAGAATGGAGAAGAATCTTTACAAACTATACATCAGACAGGAGATTAATATCTAGAATATATAAAGAAATAGAAAAATTGAATATCAAAACCACTAATCATCTGACAAGCAAGTGGGCTAGTGAACTGAACAGTCAGTTCTCAAAAGAAAAATAAATGGCCACTACATATCTGAAAAAAAGGTCCAAGATTTTTACCCATCATGGAAACTATTTTGAGGATCTATTCTATGCCAGTCAGAATGACTAGGAAGGGAACAAATGATAACGAGTACTAGTAATGATGTGGTAAAACAGCAATCCTTATGCTTCTGGTGGGACTGTAAAGCAGAAAAGCATTATCAATATCAGCACAAAAAGCATCTCAAAGAAAAGCAAAAAACTCTAGATAGGGCCATCATCTGACCTGGCTGTAAAACTCACTGGACCTTGTGTCAGCATGCCCCAAATATTCTTGCACATTTGTGTTCACTTTTGCTTTATTCACAATAGCTAAGAAATGGAAGAAATATTGACACCCCTCCACAGAAAAGTGTAAAAGCAAAATGTAATTCATATACAGAATAAACTTTTTTCAGAAAAAAATGATCATAGGGCATACACAAGAAAATGGATAGAACTGAATATTGTTATGTCAAGTGAAATAAGGAAGGCTTAAAAATATATATCTTGCCTTATAAATGGAACACTTGGAATCTAGATTGTGAGTGAGTGAGTGTCTGTGTGTATGTGTGTGTGCATGTGTGTTTATTTGGCTCAAGGGATAGAAGAGGACTGTAGGAGTGGTGTTAAAAGAACAAATTATAGTGAAATATATGAAGGAAAATTCATAATTAGGCCAATATATTTTTATATTTAATAATTTAACTTTAAAATCATTAAAATGAAACCAAACAAATGTTTCTAAAAAAGAGGAATTATTTCAACATCTCAGTCTGTTTTTCATTGTTATAATAAAATATCTAAGGTGGGGTAGCTTATAAAACAGAGATATTTATCTCACATTTTCAGAGACAGAAATAACACGATCAAGGAACCCCATCTAGGTAATCCTTGATAGCATGGTATCAAATCAGTTCTGGTTGTCGTTACTACTAAAAATATAGGGAAAAAGCATTTTTGGGTGAAAAACTGCATACCAGTATCAGAGAATGAATTCATTTTCATTAAGAATGAAACTACATCTGATTCAGCAGCTATAATTGAAGTAACTAGAACCTGGTTGAGTTTGCAGTAACACATTGTCCTCAAATATCTGTTTCTTGCCTTGTTTATCATCATCATCATCATCATCATCATCATCATTCAGTTGTGTTTGGTAATTAAGTGTCTTCACATTTTGGAGCTTGCTGGAACCTGAGTGTAGCTATATGTCGCAAAACAAAAACTGATAATCTTGTCTGTCCTCGGATTAATAGCAAAAATTTTAAAGTCACATTAATTTGTGAGGATGTGGTGATAATCCCAATATTTAAATCATATAAGTCCTTATGGTGATAGTAAAAACTGATGTCCCTCCAAGAGAATCAACATTGATTCTGATTTATAATTTCCACTCTAGTGGTTTTTGCTTGACTTTTCCTGCCATAATAAGTAGCCCTTTCTCTATATAGATCAGGGTACTAACAAAGGATTCTGCAAGTTATTAAGTATGTCTATTGTAGTTAGTTGTGTATCCTGGAACTGAAGAGATAATAGAAAAAGCAAATTTGGCAAGACATTAGACATAAGAGGGGCTGAAATTAGTGTCACTTCAGACCCTTTACCTACCAATCTTCCAAAAGTCTATTTCCTGTTTCTCAATGCAAAGTCACCCTAGTAAGTAAAGCCACGGGACCCTTTGACTTGTAGAATGCTTAACAGTATAATTACAGGCATACCCCCTTACACAAGGACACATACCCTCCACTTAATTCAAGTGAATATGGTCTGAAAATTGGCATTAGATGAGGAAATTGAAGACTCCTGTTTCTCTGTTGTTATTATGCAGCCTAGGTTAACATGAGACTTAACCATGCAGCCCAGGCTGACCTTAAACTCATGATTCTTCAATCTCAGTTTCCTGAGTTTTGTGATTACAGGGATGTACTACCATACCTAAACTGCTGCTGCTGCTATTGATGCTGCCTCTGCCATTTCCTCTACCATCTCCTCCTTTTCTTCTTTGTCATTGTAGCCATCTTTAGGATTCAAATTTCAGTATTCTTTACTTGACCTAGAATTCTTCAGCATATAAAAATCACAAAAAGAATTTAATAAACTTTCTAGATATATTCTATATTTTCACAATGCTCAATAAACTAAAACTTTATATTTCTGATTCTTTGCACTAGACTATTCTGAGGACTTCTTTGACTGTAGTGCACATTACTGTAGCTGTAGTCTTATTAACTTTGGTGTCCTGTGCCACCAATGGGTTGATAGCATCCCAGACTCTACTATTCTATTGTGAATAGGAATTCCTTTGTGATATAATTTTTTTGTCTACAAAAAGAAACCACAAAGTTCTTCAAGAACATTAGCCATAGAATTTAGAGAATTTATTATTTAATCTTTACCTAAAATTACATATATATTTGTATACATTTTAACTAAAGTTATGTCACTTGTGATGACAATACTTTATCCCCAAACCATAGATACTCTAACAAAGACCACAGTGCCAAAAAAGTGAAACTCCCTTTTAGGGATTTTCAGGAAACTCAAAGACAGACTTTGGTCTTATGACTTATAGGTCATAGTCATTGCCCTTTGTTGTCTTCCATAATAAAATAGTAAGACCCTATTAGTGAAGAAACCACACACTTTAGAGACAGGACTTGGAGAAACCAAACTTGGTTTTTACCTGGAAGCCTCCTCTTCAACAACTAGCTCTCATAGTATGGGAAAGAGTCACGCAAGCTTCTGAGAAATTAAAGCAATAAATAGTCTTATCCAGCTGTGATGCCAAAGAACCACAACAAAGACCAGCACAGACAGATGCTCCAAAAGATGCAATAGTGGTGCTTATAGCTTGGGGGTAAGCAACAGGCACTTGATTGGATCTGAGTAGGGAATTCATGCTTTACATTCAGTAGACTGAATCACCTACTCATGGCTGGTGAGGCTATGGAACCTCAGCGAGCACCTACTACTGCCACTTTCTTAAACCACTATAATTTCAAACTAAATTCTACACATTTGTACTTATATCAACAGAAAAATGTAGTTGTTTTTCCATCATCAAAGAAGTTTTTTTCCTGTTTCTTTTCAGGAGCACTACTAGTAGACAGAGGCCATTACAGAAAGTCAAAGTGCTGTTAACTGACCATCAAATGCCCTTCCTAGTTAATACATTTATAACACAAATCCTATACCTAAAGCTCAAGGAATGTAGTGGAAGAGGAGTCAGAAAAATTGTAAGAGCCATAGGACCAAGAGATCTATTACAAGAGAGCATCTTCTTTTAAAAAATATTCAAGAGTAAGAACACTTAAAGTACAGGAGATAAGGACCAGGGAATGGATCTGCAGAGTTTCAGCAAGGAGCAGAACTGAATATAATCAAAATGCAGTGTATAAAAATCTCAAAGAAATAATAAAATATATTATTTTAAAATGAATGTTGGCAATCTCTAATAAATCTTCTTTTTACATTCATGCCAAAAGAGTATGTGTTAATCACTCTAACATTCTAATCTCCATAATCTTATTTGGCCTGCAAATCCAATGCTATGTCCTCCTTACCCTTAGACTCCACCCTTAGTATCTATTACTTAACATTTCACTCAGGTTCCCATTTGTCTAAGTTAGAAAAATCATACAGTTCTTGTACAACTTAACAAACATCCTTATGCAACATACCTCATCTTTCAGTGCTTGCTTGGACTTGAGTCTAATTACACACCCAGAATTAACAGAGAAATATAACTATAAGGACCCAGGAAGAAACTTGACTGGTGCAAGACAGCCTTGATATGAGATTCTGTAAGAATTTCTTTGGCAAAAGAGAGTTCTTTCTTTCATGGGACTGTTTCTACTGACAAAAGGAACTTGGCTAACCTTAGGGGTTCATTGTCTTCAGGTCTTAAGCATGTGACCATTTACCCCATGTCAATTTTGAATATCCCCTTCCTTCCCAATTAATGACTTCACTTAATAGCATCCTATGAGGTTAGGAAATCTATTTAAGCTGAAACTTGCTCAAATGAAGGTATCTAGATTCAACTTTTCATCATGTCAAATCTGTCACTATAAGAAAGAATCTTTCGGGGAAGATTTCGATATTTTCAAACCATTAATTCAGCACTTGAACTAGGAATTTAAAATTTCTAATTCATTCCTTTCCTTTTCCACTTGGCAAAATTAGAAGCAATTGTTTAATCTCTGTAAACTCACTAGTTTTATAAGGATGCCCTAGGGTACCCATCCAGGTGTCATACATGCCTGTCATCTCAACACTTGAGAGGTAGAATTGTGAGGATCAGGAGTCAAAGACTAGTTTTAGCTACATAATGAGTTCAAAGCCTCCCCCTTTGTATATGTTCACCAAGAAATTTCATTGATGCTATTTTATATCTCTTGCCACATCATCCTATATACTATCAGAGTCCTTTTTACTACTAGAAATAGTGACATCAAAACTCTTAAATCCAGTTACATTAGAGAAGAAATTTCAAAATCCCAAAACTAATTCAGAAAACTTGTAAGACTCTGTTTCTCTGGAATGATTCTCAGTAGCAAAAATCAGCATTAGTTAGGGTTCTCCAAAATTAAAACTAAAAATAAACAGAACATATAGGATATGACATTTTCTCTTTATGTTTTTATTTTGAGATTATAATACAATTACAGTATTTTTCCCCTTTCTCCCTCAAAACCATCCCATATACCTACCCCTCCTTGCTCTCTTTCAATTCCTGGCCTCTTTGCCAACAATTGTAATTTCAGAACAGAGTGGAAAGATTCTAAGAGCTGGCAGATAACGGAGTTTTCTATGAGACTGTCTCTCCTAGTAATGTCAAAAGCTACATCCATGAAGTCTCACCAATGTGGCTGCCTAAACAGGACCTGAACAAAGACAATGCCAACAGACAGGTTAACATGGAGAGGGAAAGCTCACAAGGCCGCAACCCTAGGCAAATAACTACAGGCAACTAAGGAAAGCTGAGACCAAGAGAAAATGTCTTTTCCAGGGAAGAGCATCAATTGGTTATCCAATCCCAAGTGATCAGTCCTGAAGACATACATACAAGTGTTATTACTCAGACTGAGCAGGTTGTGGCTTCTCTTTCTTTTATGTTAACCATCTTAGATGGTATTTCAGAGCTAGAAAGTTCAAACTTTGTGGCAGTGGGCCATGAAGCTGGAACGTCAGGAACACAGGTGCTGTCGTCTTGCATCTGAAATGTGTAGTGCAGACAACAGCTTCGAACCTCAAGTTACCAGTCTTCAGGCAATATTTCTTTTGCTGGAAAACCTGTGTTTTGCTCTCAAGGACTTCAGCTGATTAGATGAGGTCCATTTTCACTACTGATGTTAGTCTCCTTTTCTTAATAGTAGCAAATTACAAGTTAATTGTATCTATAAAATGTCTTCACAGCACCATTAAACATGAGTGTTTGACAAAACACTGGGCACCAGATCTCACATTCATAACAAACTAAATATAGCAGTCCCTGAAATATATTTTAGAAAAAAGATAAACATTGAAAATTCTTAAAAGAACTCCAGTCGGGTAAACAAGTAATTTCAGCAATGATGTGGTATCATAACAGAAATTCACCAATAGCTGAACTTGCCTATGAATGCCAAGATAAGAAACGTTAAGTCCTTTGATGCACTCAAGCTGATAAAGGAAACACTCAGTAATTACAGCAGCCCAAATGATCTTAGAAGCTACTCTGGCACATCTAACATTCCTTATGTGGCGAGTCTCTACTGGAAGAAAAGTAATCAGAAAAGCCTCTAGGCTAACACAGCTGAGTAAAAGGGAACTGGCATGTACATTTGCAATTTGCAAGTTCTGCCTCAAGGCAGATTGAAAAGAAGCTAAAGATGTTTCACTATTTGTCACACCTGCTGTGATGGTAGAAAAAATGCTGCAGCCAACTAAGATGTCTGCCTGAGCTATGTTACTAATAAACACCACAGTGGATTTTCTGGATACAGAAGGAAATGTCAATATCAGCATGACATACAGACTAGCGAGCAGTCCCAGGAGGGTGATGATGGTGTTTGGAGAAGGTAAGACTAGATACTGGATGTATTTGAACACCAGGTATCTTTGGAGGTCTTTCATATGGTCTCGATGTTTCAAAATATGAAGTTGGGCAGGATTCCTAGAGTAAGGTAGAGAAGAAAAAATTCTATAAGATTATATACAACACAACTTAAAGCACTTCAAACTATAGTTATGTGCGAGAGAGTAAGTGGTTTTAATAGCTTTCCCATGGTTAGACCCAGTTTCATATTATGTCACACAGACATCTGAAATGACATCTTACTTTTGGTGGCAATTGATGGCAAAGACAGGAGGCAGAGAGGCCAGCAGATCTGAGTTCAAGGCTAGTCTAGTCTATATAGTGAGTTCCAGGAGTCAGTTCTGTGTTAGAGAGAACTTTTCTCAAAGAAAACAAAACAACAACAAAAAATCACCTTTCTTCTGTTTCAAAGCTTTATATATATATATATATATATATATATATATATATATATATAAACTGATGTCTCAGAGTTTCATCTTTTATTCTGATCACTTAGAATAACCAAAGAATTAGAAGAAATTTTCCTGAGGAGATTGATTCATATATCAGAATCAGGAAAATTCTTGGGGCAGATGTCTAGTGGAGAGAAGACAGTATTTTTCTTGATTAATGCACTAGAAATGAGAGGGAAATGCTGCACTTACAATTTCTAAGTGAAATTGTGACAATGAAAAAAAGGTGATATTTAAATGTTCTCTTCTTCACACACAAATATACTTTTTAAAGCTAACAACTGTTTCTTCTACAGTCTACCCCCCAATAATTCTTCACATTTTTGGTATCCTTTGCATTTAAAAGTAACATACCTAGAACATTTTTTTCATTCATCTGAAATCTCCTCTATGTCCTCTGTCATATGTACCATCAGGACACTAAGGAAGAGCTTTTTGTGTGGCAGCTATTAAAACAAGAGTGACATGGCGAACATCCTTAAGGAAATCATTACACATAGATAGCATTTTCTAGTTAGGATTATCATTGCTGTGATGAAACAGCTTGATCAAAGCAACTTGAGGAGGAAAGGATTTATATGGCTTATGCTTCCACATCACAGCTTATCACCAAAGGAAGTCAGAACAGGAACTCAAACAGGGCAGGAACCTGGAGGCAGGGTGCTGATGCAGGGGCCATGGCTTACCGGCTTACTCTCCATGCCTTGTTCATCTTGCTTTCTTATAAAACCCAAGACTACCAACCCAGCAATGGCATCACTCACAGTGCGCTGGACTCTCTCCCATCAATCAATAATTGAGAAAATGCTCTAAAGACTTTCCTACAACCTGATCTTATGGAGGCATTTTTTTTTCTCAATTGCTGTTCCCTACTCTCAGATGACTTTTGCTTGTGTTTTGAAATGTAATTTGATTCAAAGTGTAAAGTAGGGGTATTTTCACTGCAAAGAAAATTATATAAAAATCTATGTCTCTGACAGTATTTCAGAATTCCAGAATATAGTTTGTTATGTGAGATGATTAAAATTTTTGTTGTTCTCAAGACCGCATGACTAAGAGAAAATATGCATGGAAGACACAATTTAAAATGTCTAAGGTTCAGAAAGCCAATCTGAATGAGTCCCTAGCTGAAGGCTAATAATAAGCTTCAGCTTTTCAGGATCATTAAGATGTGTTGTCTGTAGTGATACTTTACTTGTATTTTTAATAAATAGAGCTTTCCTGAATGTCAGAGTACAAAGCTAAGGCACTAGAGGCCAGGGAGTGGTAGCAAACAGCTTTAATCCCAGAACTCGGGAGAGAGAGGCAGATGGATCTCTGAATTCAAGGCTACCCTGAACTACACAAAATCAGTTCAGAAACAGATCCAGGTGGTGGTGGCTCACACTTTTAATCCTAGTGCTTGGGAGTCACACACCTTAATCCCAGCACTAGGGAAGTGGAGTTAGGAGCAATGTAGCTGGGTAGAAAAAGGAATATAAAGGGGAAAAGACAGGAACTTAGTGGAGTGTGGAGTCTGAGTATTTGTGGGGATAGGATCTTGCCCTTTTGGTATGAAGAGTACGTAGAGGTAAAAGGTCTCCATAGTGGCTGGCTGCTTTGCTTTTCTGATCTTCAGCTTGAACACCAATATACGTCTCTGGATTTTTATTTTTTATTTTACAGTTGCCATATCTTTTTGATTTTCCACGAGACATAAGTCAGGCTTTTCAGTCAGATAATTCAAATTTGTGATGTGGACCATCAGTTCAGAAGTGCTTACTTGCTCATGGGGTGTTCTGTTTTGTTTTTAACACCAGGTGAAACAAAGCACAACAGGTGCTTTGCAGCTTTTCACTGGAGTCCTACAAATACCACCTCTAGCAAACAAAAGAATTATGAACCACTGTGCCGCCTGATGAACAGAAATGAAAAAGTAATCAATAAATCTGTAGCAAGCCAAATTCAGTAACATGTTTAGAATCATACAGCATGATAACATGGGATTTGTTCCTGGAATGAAAGGACGACAGGTGTTGTTTTTTTTTTTTAATATTTTGCACTCCCTTAAAAAGTGATCCTAAGTTGGGTATAATGGCACATGCCTTTAATCCTAGCACTTGGGAGACAGTGGCAGGTAGATCTCTATCAGCTTGAGGCCAACCTTGTCTACAGAACAAGTTCCAGGACAGCCAGAACTGTTACACAAAAACCCTGTCTTGAAAAATAAAAGAAAGAAAAAGTGATCCTAACTTTAGTGATTAAAAAAAGCCAAGGCTTTTGTAGGCTCAGTAACTTAAACAAACTCACATACGACTAAGAAATGCAGGGACTTCTAATGCAGGTCTGTCTAAACAGCAAACTTTTGCCCTTTGCATCCCAACATGTTTTCTAAGATTCAACAAGAACTTACTTTTGAATCCTTTTCATTAATGTGAAATTACAGCTGAGGATGTCAATATACAATGAATTTTTCAAAAAGTCAACCTTGCTATATTTCTTCTTTTACCACCTTTAAAACCAATCCTTTAAATTCTTTATTATTAAAGTAACCTTGGGATAGTTTTGCAAAGAACTATAGGCAACTGAGGAACCTGAGAGTGAAAAAAAAGTAATTTTCCCCAGGGAAGAGCACACCAATTGGTAATTCACTACCAAATGGTCAGCTCTGAAAACATATATCTAAGTAACATTATGCAGACTGAGAAGGCTGTGTTTAGAAATATAGATGCATATGCATACATGCATGCAATAACATTTTTCTTAAAGACTGAAAATTTGAAAGAAAATGAAAAGGGGGTTATGGAAGTGTTTGGAGGGAAAAAGGAAGGGGGAAATGATGTAATTATATTTCAATATTTAAAAAAGTGGAAGGAAGGAAAAAGTATATTAGGTGATTGGCACAAGCATATCAAAAGACATGGGTTTCAAGCTGCTTACAAATGGAATAAAGAGAAAGATACTGGCTACAATATGAAATACTGAAAGAAGAAAAATGAATAATGAAGACAAAATAAATGTCCCCCGCCCAAAATTTCCTTTACTTGTCATTATGTTCAAAAGGATTTGAATCTCAAAAAACAATCATGTTCAGGTCAGATCTTATTTACTACCCCCTGAAAAAAATTAATGGGCAGCTGGGCTAATCTTAGGCTAGTTATCACATTTATGCCTTTGTCAATGAGAAAGGAGATTGTTTCATGAATAATTCTTAGAGGAAAGTGGGCCAAGGCAGGCAACGGAGTCAGAAAACTGCTGTTTAGAATTCTGTAGATGACCATATCTCCTGATCTGGGCCAGGAAATGCAACTTCAAAGACCTTTGCGTGAGTGAGTACATGCAAATGTCAAGTTACATCACCTCAGAAGGATGTGAAACTGAACAACTCCAAACCACACAGAAGTGTAACTATGTACTATGATTTCTATCAAAAGCAATCTGATCGTGTTTATCACATTGATTGTGGTAATATCTTCATGGATGTGTGTGTATGCTCAAATTTGTCACATTAACGGTGATCATTTTTATAAGCTATGTTTCATTGCCTGTTTTAAAAGAGAAATGTAACTCCATTTCAAAAAAAATAGAGCAACCTGAAAACTGATTGTATGAATTAAAGTTGATGATTGAACTCTGTTTACATTGCCAAGCTTAATTATGGGTTCTCACAAAATACAAAGTAATTTTTTAATAAAAGTCAAGTAAATTGTTTTCTGAAGTCAGACTAGTCAAACTGTACAGTTTCATTTCTTAATACAGCAATACAGCTTCTAATCTGTACTGTTATGACAGCAAAGATAAAAATATCTGATATAAATTTGTAGTTCAGAATTCAGAGGAAGAACACAAACAGAAACGTGTGTATGTACATGCATACGAAAATATTCTTGCAGCCAGTAACAGATAGTAAGAGTTAGGTACTTAATGAGTACACTGGGTACAACAATTTCAGGCAACAACAACAAACCCTTCACGTTCACATCTACTAGTAATTTGGCTACATTTTTTCCTTCATATCCAAACTGAAATATGTGTTTCTTGAGATTAGTTACAGACATACTTAATGCTTCTAGTTAGACATATTCAAAAATAGAGGTCATACTTACATGATGATGAAGAATCCAACCAGATACACTCCCCAAGGGGTTGGTGTAGGTAAACAGAACCAGGGTAAACTTTCTGTTTAGATCTCTTCTTTTCTGGGCTGCATTTCACTGGAAGCCATGGTAAGATGTTCATCTAATGGCTCTGCCAGGGAATTTGCAGCAGCAGATTTAACAGGAAATGTTCTGAATCATTGCTCTTAATAGTTTTTTTTTTTGTGTGTGTGTGTAATATGGAAAAGTTGATACTTCTATTTTTGCAGCAACTTCTTATTTTCCCTTTGAAGATGTGAGGAATGCAGTCTTCATCATATGGAACACAGCCTGAAGTTTTGAACAAGTTTAATCTTGGCATTTAAAATCCTTTGTGAAAGAATGCAGGATATAAATAAGTAAATATCCACATGCAAGGGAAATAAAATGGAACTTCAAGGGCAAGTCTGAGTCTGAAGGATAAAATACCATAAAATTCACAGCTTCTCGTTGATTCCATAAGAATTTATGCTAAGAAACACACACAGGGTTTGTTTTCTTCATTTTAATGGTATATTAACTATGAATGTTGTGTGTGGCGGGGTGGAGAAATGCTTACCAGAAGTCTTCAGTAGTTTGGCTGGAATTAATATTAATGTGATTAATTAACATAAAGCACAGACAGATAAGACAGGAGATACATGACAGAAGAAGAAAGAAAGGGAGGAAGAAAGAAAAGAATAAAGAAGGTTCAGGAATTTTAATCTGACTATTCAAGTAAAAGCAAATTCCAAATACTCCAAGGCCTGCAATGAAATTTAAGTAACAATATTGTCTTTTATCAACGCTTGTCATCAACTTTCACATAACACTTAAAAAGCAACACACCCTGAGCACTTATGAGCTAAGTATACCATTTTCAGATGGTAAAACTCAGCAACACCAATAAAGCCAGGACTAGCATCCACATTTGTGTACTCTTGGCTGCAGACTATTTTCAGTAGAATAAATAATAAAAAAAGAAGTTTACATGTGAAACTGCAGGGGTTGGAAAGATGGCTCAACAGTTAAGAGCACATACTGCTTTTGAAAAGGCAGTTTTATTCTTCACAGTCACATTGAACATTTCATAGCTGCCTGTAACTCTACTCCCAGGGGAGTTAATACCTTTTTCTGACTTTTCCAGGTACCTGTATTCACAGGCACATACCCATACACAAAAACTAAAAATAGTTTGAAAAAAATTTGAGTGGTTTGCCTGCATGTATATGGATTTGCCACAATGTGTGCATTTCTTAAGGAGGCCAGAACAGCGTACCATATTTCCATGGAACTGGACTTGCAGATGGTTGTTAGGCATCACATGGTTGCTGGAAACCAAGCCTGGGTACTTTGCAAGAGCAGCCAGTGCTCCTAACCTCTGAGCCATGTCTCTGGTCCAAAATAAATCATTTTTTTAAAATGTAAAACTGTAAGGAGTTGAGGCAAAGTGGGCAGGCCTCCAGTGACAAGTATGAGAGACCATAGAAATCAGAAACTTTAAAATGGCATTGCAATTTTAGGGACCCACAGCCCTGGTCTTCCCAGAAGCCCTCCCTACTTCCAACATATTTTGTAGCTTCTTCTTAAAAGACTCTGCTATGTATTTTATGGAAGATCAACATTTTGCAGATCATCCAGCATTTACTGTGGTAAAAATGTTCAACAGGAAGTGGGGACTTGCCCTGACAACATAATACCTATGGCACTGCAAACTCCTGTCTAATCAGGATTAACCCCTAAACAACTGGGAAAGGAACTGTTGGCAGCTGCTGGCTCCTGGCTGACATGTTTGTCCTTGATGATCTGCCACTGGAGAATGATAGAACAGTAAACAGACCCCTAGTCTATTTCAATATACAATTTCTGGCACCAGCTCTTTTTCCCCTCTGCCAAAGACAAAACATATTCTCAACTTCATTCCTTGATTGGCAGAAGTCAAAAATTCCCTGCTTAATTTTTCTATGTAAGGCTGCATACATTTTTCTTTTTCACCAAAGGAAAAGAGAAAAAATGCCTTTGGTTTCCCCAAACCAAAACGCTTACCAGAAGTCTTCAGTAGTTTGGCTGGAATTAATATTAATGTGATTAATTAACATAATAAATATTAATTTCCCATCTCCTTGAGAAGGACCATCAAAGCTCATATGTATATTAACTTTCCTCCTCTCTATTCACAAGTTTTGCTGACTTATTTTTCAGAGCTTTTCCTTTAGACCTATCAAACATCACTATGTAACATAAAATATGTTATAATATTGGAAATATATAATAATATATTATATATTATAATATATATAATACATTATATATTATATAATATTATATATAATACATTATATATTATATAATATTATATATAATATTTTATATAATATATTATAATATGAAATATATAATAATATGTACAAATACTTGATTATTCCTCCACACACATTTGGGTCTTCCCCAAAAAAGAAATTTTGCTTTCTGTAGCTCATCACAGTACCTTACACATAATAAACTAAACTTTCATGGTTAGAATTTTTGAGGTGTTAAATAGATGATGTCATTATCTGGCACTGAAGGTATCTTCCTCAAATCATTTAGTAACAGAAATCAAATTACAAAGTGTAATAACTCATACTAACTCTTAAATAAACTCTAACAGTTCAACTCCCTAGCTTTGAATTTTGACGCTACCTGTTTAAATAACTTCATATCTAAACAAGATTGACAGAGAGAGAAAGAAGACACAGAGACAGAGACACAGACACAGACACAGAGAGACAGAAGATTGCTTTGTTGCCAAGAGCTTTTCTGGTCCAACTGTTTAACTGTTCTGGCAGCAAAGAACTATTGGAGGGGGGTAGAAGGGAGAAGGAAGAACTGGGGAGAGCCTGGGGGTGGTGGAGGGTGGAGAGGGAGGAAGGGTGGATATTGGAGAAGGGAATACTGTATCTACATTAAGGGAGTCATTTTATGATTGGCAAGAGACTTGTCTCTAGAGGGGATCCCAGGTGTTCACAGGGAGGTCCCCAACTAGGTTCTTGGGCAGCAGAGGAGAGGGTGCCTGAAATGACTTTTCCCCATAGTTACATTGATGTTTATCTTGATCATCACCATAGAAATTTTGCATGATGAATGGAGATACAGCCAGAGACCCACATTCACATCAGAGGAAGGGACTGAGTTACCAAGGCCCAGTGGAAGAGCAGGAGGAGGGAGAAGATGAGCAAGGAAGTCAGGACCTTGAGGGACTGGCCCATCAACAGAGACAGTGTGCT
>JAQHUG010000121.1:1842026-1857522 GCA_028555095.1 Dicrostonyx torquatus
TTCTTTGGGTTCACCTTATTATTTAGCTTCTCTAGGATCGCGAACTATAGGCTCAATGTCCTTTGTTTATGGCTAGAGTCCACTAATGAGTGAGTATATACCATAATCACATAATCATCTTTTTGGATCTGGGTTATCTCACTCAGGATAGTGTTTTCTATTTCCATCCATTTGCATGCAAAATTCAAGATATCATTGTTTTTTACTGCTGCGTAGTACTCTAATGTGTATATATTCCACACTTTTTTTAGTCGAAGGACAGAAGGGGGAAAAGATGAGCAAGAAAGGACTGCAAGGGTTTGGTCCACCCACTGAGACAGTGTGCCTGATCTAATGGGAGCTCACCAAACGCAGCTGGACTGGGACTGAATGAGCATATGATCAAACTGGACTCAGTGATTGTGGCTGCCAATGGGGCCAGACTGAGAAGCCATTGACAATGGCACTGGGACCTATTTCTTCTGCATGTATTGGCTTTTTGGGAACCTAGTCTATTTGGATGCACACCTTCTTAGGCCCGGATGGAGGTGGGGAGTGCCTTGGACTTCCCACAGGGCACAGTACCCTGCCCCTTCTTAAAGAATCAGGGGGAGGGAGTAAGGGTAGTGGGGGAATTTGAGGGGACTGGGAGAAGAGGAGGAAATGTAAATTTTTTAATGAAAAATAAAAGAAAAGTATATGAATAAAAGATCAAATCAAACTTTAAAGGATATGCTAAATAAACAGAAAAGGATGATACATATAACTTGAAATAAATTTCATAATGTTTTACTAACTTTGAATAGTCTAGAAGCTAATGAGAAAGGAAAAACAACTGTGGAGAGACTTTGGATAGTAGGAAAAAACTACAAAATTAAATCAGTCAATATACTTTAAAGATGTACTGACCTCAGAATGGAAACCAGGACATGTGCCCTGTTAGGGATTGGGGTTTTGCTTTTATTCTTTTATTTCCACAGGAGTAGAGAAGCTATGAATACCATCAGAATTGATAATGATTTGGTTTGCACAAGAGATACCTCTTAATTAGAAGAGATGATAGTTCATCAAATAGCATGGCCATTTAGTCTAAACTAACCTCTAAAACTAACAAATGCTTTTCATTTGATCATATATAACTTGGCAAAGGAGAATCTCCACAAAATTAGCATTGGAGTAGGGTTTTGTTGCTACCTTTTTTAGGTGAATAAAGGTATCCAGCTAAGGAATTTGAAGACTGCTGGACAAATGAGACAAATGAAGAAAAAGGACAAATTATCCAGAAAAAAAAATACCCCAAGGAAAAGAGTAAATTGGCCTATTGGTATATCGTATTTCCAACAGGATAAAATTTCATAAATCTTCCCAAATGTTTATTTCTGCTATTCTCTACAAGCATGTGATGCAAGTAGTCTTTTAGTAGACCCTGTCCAAATAAATACTAAAATTGGCTTTGGAGTTGGGGTGTGGTTCTCTCTTTCTCTGAACCCAAGCATGCTTGTTAAAGTAAAATCAAAATCTCTGTCTCATGTCAGAAGAGTCACCTGTTAAGGGACAAAAAACCTCACAAATATTTAAGGATTGCTTTATTGCCCCTAATCTCATACTCCTTTAGTATTGACTCTTTAACAGCTTTTCTTAAAGTACAAATTTTATAAGATTAATATACATATATATATAACTTTTTCTCATAATATTTATGGTCATATAGAGCACTACTTCTAGAGAAAGGTTTTATCTACCTTTCTGTGCATGATTTCATGTTTGAGTCTCCATCAGTTATCTGCAGCGAACCATGACCACACCTGACAGTGACCTTTGAATTCTCCTAAGGAGGATGGTGCCCCACAATGATAATTCCTCCAGGAATTATGATAACACAACTAAGCTGAAAAAAACCACCTGAGCTTTTGGACTACAAACTGCTCAGAAAAATTTCAAGGTGTCTAGCTGTGATGATCCAGCCTAAAGACTACTCTAAACAAGACTTGAGACAAGCCTTGCACTTTCTCATTATGCAGAGACTAGAAACAAATGATACAACTACCTCTCCCAGGACTTGACAATTAGCCCAATTTTTTTCAGGATCACGTAAAAATGTCATCACCTCCAAACAGCAGGAAGTAATTTAAAAATATAAAACCCACATTCCCAAAAATTGGGGTGGGTATTATTTGATATTTCATTTGGTTATCAATATTTGTCATTGTTTAGGGGAGTTAGTTACAAGTTGTTATTGGTTATGTCCAGGAGGAAAGTTAACAAAGAAGATTAGATTCAGAGTTCTTGTTTTGAAAAGAAAAAAGGAGCATACAGATATGACAGGATAAAAGGTAGATTTTTTAAAAGGTAGATAAAGGTAGATAAAAGGTAGATTTTTTCTACTCTGGAAAGAAATAAGGGATGATAGAGATATGATAAGATAAAAAGATATATCATTGAATGTACTTTTATAAAGCAACTACTAGTTTTAAATGTTTTATATTAGATTGGAATTTTGTATATTTTATACAAATTTTGTACATTAATACAAATTTGAGATTAACTGTGTTAGAACATATTGTATATGCATTTTATTCATGTTCAAGGTATTGTACCAATTCAACTCATTTAACATTATGCAAATTCCTAGTCTTTGAAAATTATTATTCAAACAGTTTAGGATAATAAGGAAATGCATGTTAAGAGTTAATCACCTATTACAATCAAACTTATAGTTACAGTATGTATGTTTTCAAGGTCAAACAAAGATATATTTTAGATAGACAGGCTATCTTTAAACACATCAAAGATCTATATAATATGGCATTTAAGATATTGTAATAACATAGGTTGTTTTTTTATGACAATGAGACATGTTTGCTCCTGGCAGCACCAGTCTATTTCAGAGAAGATAATGGGCACTGAAGAAACTCCACATGGAGCTTAATTTTTGTGGCAAAAGTAAGCCACTGGGCAAGAAAATGCCCTTGCCTTCACTGATGACAGTATGCTGTCCTAATTGGACAAGCAAGAACAGGAAAAAAAGAGACTGCCAAAACTTTTCAAGACAAAGAGGGGAAGTCCTTCAGAATATCTTGCTTCACAGAAAAGTCTATCAGATATGCTAGGCCTGTAGGCTGAAAATGGATGCCCTAGGTTTGCAGATGAACTTTGGGTGACTGTTCAGGCAGCCAGTTGTTCCTGTCATTTCTCACATTTTTAAAGTTGTTTGCTCACGCTTCCTGCTTATTCAGGTAAAATTATTTCCTTCTTGGGTCTCTGATGGAGCTAAAGACTAGATAGTTACAAAATGCAGAAAGCAAGTTATGATATGATATGGGATTCCCCTCTGTAAGCTGTGAATACCATTGATTAATAAAGAAGCTGGTTTTAGTCAATGACTTAACAGAATACAAAGGCATAAGTCACAAAACAATCCCACACCAGTTTGGAATTATGATTAATAAAAGGGTTATTTATTTAAAGGGAAAACTTACAGATCATTGTCCTAGACAACAGCCTTCTGTATGACCAGGAAAAGAGTCTAGTAGTCAGAAGCAGAGTCCAAAGCAAGAGAGAGAGCACACAGCTACTGCTGCTTTTTAAAACAAAAGAGACCATGCCCAAGTGGGCTGGTATCTTAAAGGCTATTGGCTGAAGGAGTGGAAGGAGCTCCTGCAGCATCTCCCCATTTTGTTTAAAGAAGAGAGTTCCAAACCCAATACAAAACAATATACACTAGGAACAGATATGAAGTATAAGGTTAAAATTACAATCAGCATAAACAATATTAAGCAAGGAACATATGCTAAATGTTTTTAATAAACAGTCTATCCTAAGGAGCCTAAGTCTTGTATTAGAAATGGTTTGGCTAGATCATAAGAGGACGGTAACTATGACTATCTACTCTTCAACCCTATCAAAGGCCTGAGAAGGGAGATATTACTTGAGCAGGCAGGAAGTAGAATCAAGTAGCTTCCAAGCGAGCAATATATGACAGAGACAATTAGCTACCTGAGCAATCACCCAAAGTCTCATTTTGCAACAATGAAACAACCAACTTTGGTTATGGCCTAGCATAACTGACAGACCATTTTCAGATGCAGGAAATTTTTCAAAACCATCTTAACCTGTCTTGGCAAGATTTGACAGTCCTGCTTACCCATTTCTGGATATCATGTAACTTGTCAGTGGTTGAGGCATAGTCAGTTCCTTGCCCAAAGGCCATGTTTGCCAAGAAAACAAGCTCCAAGTGGAGTGTCTTTGGTGTTCAGCATTCTTTCAGGAATAGATTGGTGCTGTCAGAACAGTCATGTCTCATATCAGCAAAACCCTAAGTTATTTAAAGACCATGTTCTACAGATCCTTGAAGTGTTTGAAGATTCCCTATCAAGGTAGAATATAGTCTCTATATATCTAAAGAACCTAATTGATCAGACTATATGTACAACAAACATGAACAACTATTGACCTATAATAATTAATACCTGTATAACTTAAAGATGAAAACTCCATGCTAGAATATTAATAACCTGTAAACAAATATGTAACAAATGAGGACAATGACCTCAAAATTTAAACAATATATAAGTAGCTTGATCAGAGGTAGGAGTAATATATAATGCAATATGAAAATATATCCTAAAAGTTGTATCAATATACAAAATGTCCTAAACAGAGATAATAACATACATATATACAATCTGACAATAACTTTCTGTAGGTACATAAATAATAATTTGAACCTGTATCAAAAAACTATACCAATATAAATTATAAGTATTCAATCTACTACCCACTATTACTATCCCCTCTTTTTTTAAACAAACATAGTTTTCACCCCAACCCTCTATCTAATACAATTAGTAATCAACAACCCCTAAACAGTGTTCCTAACCCTATGGACAAACTTTTTTGGGATGGGGGGCATCGTCTTCTAGAATTGCTTCCTGCTGTCATGGGGGCGATGTTCTCTTAAAGGGATCCTGCAAAATGAAAGTGATGGTTAAGTTTCAAAATTACTGTCTAGTATAGTTGCAAACGATTTCCAAGCCGTTGATAGGTTATTTTTTTCTGAGTTCTGGCCAGAATGTCATGAGAAGGTGCACCATTTCAGCAGCTGGTATGCCCCCCCTCCAAAGAAGTGGTCTTATAGTAGTGCTGTCTGCATCACAATGTCATCTCAATTAGGCAGAGTTGTTGCTGTGGGGCCCCATTTTCTTCCTGGAAACATCAAAGATTACTGCAGGAAAAGAATCTGTAGGAAAATCTATTGTTCATCATGAAAAACTTAAACATCATTCATATAAATGTACATTCAATGAAGAATATGATATAGACAAAAAAATAGGCATGGAGAAAGTAAATTTTTTCCTAAAGTCTTTCTTCTGTCCCACACCAGATGGCTCCTGATATAAGACAGAAACTCTGAATGTTCTTTTTAAAAACATGTTTGGATTCAGAGAAGTACAGAGCCATTGTCCAACTCCAAAACCAGCTGAATATATTAGTACATATATGTGCACACGTGTGTGTGTGTGTATGTGTGTGTGTGTGTGTGCAAATGTAAGTGTAACCCATACCTGGATTCATAAACCATATTCTGTTTTCTAGATGATCCTTAGTGGATAGTTATTTTTTCTTCTGTCAGCATTCAAATATCCAAGGACTCTTGAATTTTTGATGATATGTATTTTCCTGCAAAGATAAGAGCAGAACCCTGCCATAACCCTTATGAGCTTTACTTACCACCTGTATGATTGTCACCATTGTGGATGGGGTATCATTTCTCTTTTTCAAGAGGTTTCTCCTTTTCAAAATGAATCTTTATTAATTTCGATGGTATCCATAATTGTTCTCCTGTGGAAACAAGAGTGAAACCCCTTCCCCAACGTAGTCTCCTGGTTTCTATTGTGAGGTCAACACATCCTTGAAATATACTGGTTGATTCATTTCAGAAGTTTTTTCCATTATCCAATGCCTCTCTGCTGCTGTTGTTTCTTTATCACTAGTGTTAAGAAAATTCAAGGTTAATAAAACATTATACAGTCTATTTCTGGGGGTATTTTCCATCCCTTTCTGTTTGTTCAGCATATCCTTTACAGTACGATTTGACCTTTCTATAAGTGCCTGACCTGTAGAATTATTGGGTATACCTGTAATGTGCTTTATATTATAATAAGCAAAAAGCCATTTCATTTTCTTAAGTACATATGATGGACCATTGTCTGTCTTTATTTGTCCAGATATACCCATGATGGCCCTAACTTCCAATAAATGTGTGATTACTAAATCAGCCTTTTCTGAGATCAAGGCAGTTGCCATTCTGTAGCATGAGCGCCATGTTTGTTGGGGTTTCTATCCTGCCTGGATTCTGTCCTCCCACCAGATCCTACAGCCGTTCACCCCCAAAGAAATCACGGAGGTCTACATAAGTTATACAGGAAGTAGAGTGGGGCAATGAAAACAGGAGAATTCTGGGAAGCAGGAAGCTCCCACTGCAGTCCTTTCCAGACACCAAAGAAGCAGGATGTGACCTGCCCCACCAAAATAGGTACCAAGCCATGTGGCTAACATTGCTAAGAATAATGGGTCAATATAAGTTATAAGAGCTAATAAGAAGCCCTGAGCTAATGGGCTCTACTTCCTGTCTTGTTGTCTTGCCTATACTTCCTTCCTGGCTATGGCCAATCAGCATTTATTTAAAACGTAATTGACAGAATATAGACAGTTCTCCCACACCAAGAATATAGCAGGCTGAAAAAGATATACAGAGAGAATAGGCAGAGTCAGGAAGAAGCCATGTACCTGCCACAAAAGACAGACACCTCTGGTGGAGATCACCAAAACTTTGCCATAGGCCATGACCTCATAGTCATGCATAGATTAATGAAAATGGGTTAGTTTATAATCTAAGAGCTAGCTAGAAAATATGCTTAAGCTATTGGCCAAACAGTATTGTGAATAATATAGTTTCTGTGTGATTATTTCAGTTCTGAACAGCCAGGAATGAACAAACAGCCTCCACCAACAGATTGGCATGCCAACATTGTCTGAAATATCTGGGACTGGTACTCACCACTCACTTTGGGTCTGGATGATTGTGTGCCCACTTGGGGTTGGAAGAAAGTAGCTGAGACCATGCCCTTGGCTCAGCATTCCCCACCTGGGCAGGCTGTGGGATGGGATCTGCTACTAGTACATAGGCAGGAAAGCATGGCTTGTTACCAGTACTATACACAGAGATATTTTCAGGCCACACAATGAGCTGTATGGCAGATTTAGCTATCACTCAGATTAAAAGGCTTTATTGCTTCATGTTCCATCTCAGAGTTAAAGTGGTGAGTGCGGCTCGTGCCTAGCAGTCCCAGAGCTAGTAGAGCAGTAATGGTACATTCACCATTTTGAAAGGTGGAGAGATGTAGAGCCAACATCCATAGCCTCTGAAACCAAGCTGCTTATCATTTTAAGAAGCAATCATAGTCAGAAAAGGAATACAGATATGCAATAAAGGCAGATTTAGACTTTTAAAAAAAGACCCCTGAATGGGCCACAATGGTGGATAAATGTATGTAGGAGAGAAAGACAGAAAGAGAGGGGGGAGAAGAATATAAACAGTTACAAAAAGAAGTAAATGGTTTTAAAAATTAAAGAAAAGTCTATAAAGAGACAGAGTACAGATATATTAAAGGGGGAAAGAAAAAATAAGCCACATAAAGATGGAAAATACTGAGAGTCTGGATTATGTATATTATTGTGTTTTCTTTGAATTTTTTGACAGTGAATGAACTAAGTACAGAGAGATATTTTATTTTATGGGCTGCTAAGCTAAACCAACATATTAGTGTTAAAGGTATTTTGACTTAAAAATTTTGGTCTAATGATTTGTTGTTTTGGAAAAGAAGTTCTGCTTTTATTTCCACAGAGGATGAGAACCTGTGGTTTCCTTCCAGACTAATGTGGCTTGATGGACCAAAACCTCTTGAAAGGTCTCTGTGAACCCCTAAAAAGAAAATACTTCACCCAATAAAAAGCAGGAAGCAATTTGGAGAGAACTACATCCAAATTCGCTAATTAATTCTTTAGAAATGCTTGTTTACATTTAAAGGAGGACATACTATAGAGATAAATACTTTGCATTGGTATGGATCTTGATTTATTGATATAAATTTAAGGTCAATTTTGTCATATGTACACTTTTGCTCTTAATTATGATATTGTGTTATCTATAATTTCACTAAATATGATGGTATAGTAGAGCTTCTTTTATGGCTGTACACTCCACAGAGTGTTTCTTTTATAACAGTTCTAGGGTATCAGCTTCATGGGGTTTGAGACATAATTTTTAGTCTATTTAGGAAATTTCTTGTACAGCTAATTAGAGTTATATAGAAATTTGATATTTGGCAAGGGTGATGTGTTCTATTGTCAGTGTGATTGCTGGATAGATCGGGAAGGTCTTCTTCCAAATAATTCCTTCATAATATCTGAAATTTGATCATTTAAGATCTAGACACTCTTTTAAGTCATACTTTTCCTTGTACAGTTTTAGAAGTATACTTGCTCTATAAGTATTAAACTTCCAGAAGTTTGATTTGAACAAACATAATGCTTTTCATTATGAGAACATTACTGTTTTTACAGGTTGTTCCAGTACCATCTAGGGGTACAATATTGAGTTTGTTTTCTCTGGGGATTAAAGAATTTAAAGGCAATAAATGTTTGAAAGTTAATCTAAACCAAGTTTATTTAAAGAGTACAATGTTTTTAGAATGTAAAAGAAAACCTCCAAGTAGGTAGGCGGTAAATCTCAGCAGCTGCCTGGATGAGGAGAACTGAGAAGAGAAAGGAAGAAAACAAATTAAAAAACAAGGTTTTGAGTTAAGGTAAAATGGAGGTCAGTCATATAGCACTGGTTGGGGTGAGTAGAGGAAGTGTGAAACACAAAGCATTAAAGAAAGCATGCATGGAAAAGAACTAAAAGAAAAAGAGTTCTGCTTTTCCGTATAATTCAGAAAAGCATACAGATTCCAGGAGCAGCATGGCTGTGCTCTGGTAGAGACAGGACTAAGGAGTGGGGATGCTAGGAGGGAAAATTACAGCATCTGATGAAAGGGAGAATTATTATGCCTAACTCATAAGCAAGGCTTAACAGTGCTTCTCAATCTGTGTGTCTAGAGCCCCCTGGGAGGTTGGGTGTCAGATATTCTGTATACCAAATATTTATATTGTAATTCATAACAGTAGCAAAATTACAGTTATGAAGTAACAACAAAAAATAATTTTATGGCTGGAGGTCACCACTATGTGAGGAACTGTATTAAAGAGTTTCAGCATTAGGAAAGTTGAGAACCATTGGCTTAAAGTGCTTCCATCTTCCAAGGAGTAGTTCCACCTTCCTATGCGGTGGTCCCTTGACCAGGTGATTGACCTGTCCAACTGTATTAATTTGCTTATGTTTCGGGCATCTTTGAGTGTTAGGTGTCCTGTCAGGCCAGGAATCCATCCTATCCTCTTGAACTGAAGAAACTACTTTATCCTGAATGGGTTTTTTTCTGTTATTATGTCCATACTACTTTTAGCTAATAAAAGAACATTTCTGACAGAGAGGGAGAGCAAGGAAAGATCTTTTTTTCTTTCTTTCTTTCTTTTAAATACTATCCTTTCTCAATTCACATACCAATCCCAGTTCCCACTCACTCCCCTCCTTCTGTTCCCTCGTCTTCCCCCCAACCACCATCCACTCCTCAGAGAGGGTAAGGCTTCCCATGGGAAGTCATCAAAGCCTAGCACATTGCTTTGAGGCAGGACCAAACCCTTTATTAAGGGCATCTTATCCCTTCAGAAAGAGATATCTTGATCAAGGGAGTCATTATGGGTCTAGCAAGAAACCTGACACTAGGGATTCTGAGGAATCCACAAGGATGATCCCAGCAAAGACCCAAGCAATAGTGGAGAGGATGCCTGAACTGGCCTTTTCCTGCAATCAGCTTGATGATTACCTTAATTGCCATCATAGAACCTTCATCCAGCAATTGATAGAAGCAGATGCAGAGATCCACAGCAAAGTACTGAGTTGATCTCCCAAAGTCCAGTGGAAGAGAGGGAGGAGAAATAATATGAGCAAAGGGGTCAAGACCATGATGGGGATACCCACAGAAACAGCTGATCTGAGCTAATGGAAGCTCACTGACTCCAGACTATTAGCAGGGGAACCAGCATAGGACCAACCTAGGCTCTCCGAATGTGGGTGATAGTTGTATGGCTGGGACAGTCTTTGAAATCACTGGCAATGGGATCAGGACTTATCCCTAGTATTTGAACTGCCTTTTTGGAGACCATTCATTTTGGAGGCATACCTTGCTCAGCCTACATATAGTGGGGAGGACCTTAGTCCTTCTTCAGAGTGATGTGCTACTCTGTGGACTCCCCATATGAAGCCTTACTCTCTCTGAGGAGTGGATAGTGTTTGGGTTGGGGGGAAGATGGAGAGAGCAGGAGGAGTGGAGGGAGTGGAAACTGGGATTGGTATGTAAAATTTTAATTAAATAATAAAAAGAGAGCCATTCCTTTAGCTTGACAAAAGAAGCACTATCCACCCACCTCTTGAATCATCATAATTGTCTCTTGCTAGGGTCCTCACCAGCTCTACCAAATCTCCAGCTTCCAACTACATGTTTCCAGCTTGACTGTAAGTTTTCCAATGCTTAATAATGGTTAGTCATTTTCTTGGATAATTCTATTGACTCCTACTATATACATACTACACATATGTTTATATATATAAATATATATGTCCATACATATATATGTATAATATGTATCATATATATATATATACACATGCATGCATATACATGTGGTTGGTCTGGATTTCTTCTGAAAAAGAAATACAGTGCCCAAACAGATTTCAGTTTGAAGTAGTGCATTTTTTTAGCACTTGGTTGGCCTCCCTTTTAATGACTAGATCCCCACCTCTGTACTCTTGTTGTCTCATGTAGAACTACATCCCTATTTGTTAAAGTCAGATACTATTTGTTCACCCCTTCCTAAGTGCCAAGTACTGTACTAAAGTGTTTACATACTTTTCACTTATCCTTACAATAAATCTTGGAGGTAAGACCTATACATTAGATAAACAGAAAGTGAGTATCAAACAATTTCAATAATTTGCCCAAGGTCTTTCAGTAAGTGGCAGTGTGAGTTCCCAGAGTCTTCCCAGAATGGCTTCCCCATCTGTATACTATTATTTCTGTCTTCTAAAATGCACACCACCTCATTTATCCAGGCCTTGAATTCTTCATGTCAGGGACAACTATATTTGTTATTTTTATTCTATCGAAGAACCAAACCCACTCAAACTGCTTCTATATCCACATTTGTTTCAGTTGAATCCTACGAACAATTCTTGATAATTTGTACTTTTAGCTTCCTGCCCAACATTAACTCTCTCCTGCTCACTCCTTTCATCCACTTTCTTTTCATACCTAGCCAATATTAGACTGTATATTTTTGGATTTTTTAGTTTACATTAAGCCTCTAAGCCAGTGGTTTTCACCTTTCCTAATGCTGTGACCCTTTAATACAGTTCCTTATGTTGTGGTAACACCTAAAACATCAAATTATTTTTATTGATACTTCATAACTGCAATTTGCTACTTTTATGAATTGTAATTCAAATACTTGTGTTTTCATATGGTCTTTCGTGGCCCCTATGAAAGGGTCATTTGACTTCCAGGTTGAGAACTGCAACTCTAATGTATGGAAAAGATTCACAGGGCTTCAGAACAGACATTTACCAAGTGTCTACTATTTACTGATTCTTTCAAGTAAGCCATTTTCATGAATGGGATTTAATTTAGTCCTCCAAGGTATTGATTTAATTCTTACTGTCATCATTCATAATCTAGGTTCAATGCATGGCAAAGTTAGGCAATTTTCTTAGATAAATTAAAAAAGAGCTTAAGTTAAAGTGTTGGAACCAGGATTCCCACTTTATTGTCTGATTTCAAAGACTACATTCTTTCTTACTTGGTACTAATAATACCTTGCCTTTTCTATATTAATACTGATTCATGGAGGTGCTTTGATAAGGAAAATCTTTGCAACACTGGGTAGGGGCAACAGAAAACTCTTACATAAAAATAATCAGTCCTGTCTCAGAAGATTCTTGTGATTGGTTCATTCTTATGAATTCTGGTATCTAGAGTAGAAGGAAGAGGGACAACTTGAATTTGCACCACTATGGAGTTGACATAATTCATTTTTGTTTGCTTAGTTGATAAAGTGACCATGTGGAATTAGCAAAATAATAATTATTGGTGCACTTCCTATGTGTCAGATATTTTGGCAAACAAAATCCGAACTTCTCTGTACTATGATAGTGCACATTTTTAGCTGAGGTTCAGAGAAATAAAGTAGTTTAACTAAAGAGAGAGTGTGGGCTATAACTAGCCTCTATCTTATACTAGAGCCTAGTTTCTTACCTCAAATGCACTATTTTTTGTTTTACTATAAGGAAGAGTATAGAAAGGATTATATTTATGAGTACAGGAATATTTGGCTAATTGAAATATGTATTTTTCATTGCCAGTGATGCTCAGGCTTTACAGGGCCAACATAGTGTTTAAGAGTCAAAAAAGGGGGTTGATGTTTATAGATGTGTTAGTTGTAGAACAAATTCATAGCATGAGCAAAATCCTTGAGTCAATCTTCAGTACCAAAAACAAACAAGCAAACACCAAATGTTAATGGATAAAAAATATTTATGGGAAGGAAAATCATTGTCTTAGTTAGAATTACCATTACTGTGATGAAACATCATGACCAAAGTAACTTGGGGAGAAAGGGGCTTATTTGGCTTACAATTCCACAGCAATGTTGATTATCAAAAATTATGAGGATAGGTATTCCAGCAGGGCAGGAACCTGGAGGCAGGAGATGATGCAAAGGCCATGGAATGGTGCTGCTTACTGGCTTGCTCTCCATGGCTTGCTCAACTTGGTTTCTTTCTTTTATTAAAAGTATGCAACACTATGCTGTGTGTGTTTTATTTTTTTATTTATTTGTTTATTATGTATACAATATTCTGTTTGCGTGTATGCCTGCAGGCCAGAAGAGGGCACAAACCCCATTACAGATGGTTGTGAGCCACCATGTGGTTGCTGGGAATTGAACTCAAGACCTTTGGAAGAGCAGGCAATGCTCTTAACCTCTGAGCCATCTCTTCAGCCCCTCAGCTTGGTTTCTTATAGAACCCAGGATCACCAGTTCAGGGATGGCACCACTCACAGTGGGATGGGTCCTCCCATATCAATCACCAATAAAGAAAATGTACTACAGGCATGCCTACAACCTAGCCTTATGGAAACATTTCTAAATTGAGGCCCTGTCTTCTATTATGAATCTAGCTTGTGTCAAGTTGACATAAAACTAGCCAGTACAGTCATGATTGTAGAGCATCTGAAATAAATTCCTACTCCACAGTCTCAAGAACTAATAGGGATCTGGAGTGATGACTCAACTGTTAAGAGCACTTGTTGCTCTTCCAGAGGATCTAGGTTCAATTCTCAGCACCCACATGGTGGTTTATAGCCAGCTGTAATTCCAGTTCCAGGGTATCTGATGCTCTTTTCTGGTCTCCAGGGGTGCTACACAAATATGGTGCACAGGCATACATGCAGCAAAAATACCCAAACACATAAAATGAAAATAAATAAATCTTTTTGGTTTGGTTTTTTTTCAAGGCAGGATTTCTCTGTGTAGTTCTGGTGGCCCCAGAACTCATGCTGTAGACCAGGTTGGCCTTGAACCGAGAGATTCCCCAGCTTCTGTTGTCCAAGTACTAGGATTAAAGGTGTATACCACCACCGCCCAACATAAACATTGATCTTTTAAAAAGTGAATGGAAGAGAGGAAATTTAAAAAATTGCTTGTCATGATAGTGTAAGTTATTCACGTAAATAAAACTGATAATTAGAGGCCACTTGGGAAGTCAAACTACCTATTACAACCCTTTTAGTATTACACCTTATTTCTGAAGTATATACCCCTAGGAAATAAATCTTGGGTCTTATATTTTCCTAACTCTTTCCCCAAGAATACTTGTGGATCCCAAGGCTCACAGCAGGCCCTTTTCAACCTACTATGCAATCATGACCACACTAAGGTCTGATGTTCAGTCTTTAAGTTCTAGGAGCTTGAGTTGATTTTTATCTCCCATAAAGACTTGGTATATTAATTATTATTTACTGTGTAACAGTATATGAGCTTTCAGAAATATTTTACAGTTCTAGGGATATTTGGGTCTTCTGTTCATGCAAACATTTTGGTTTTTTGCAACAATTTTCTATGTCTATGAAGTTTAGTATCCAATTAATATTCCCCTAAGAACTCACTGTATTGTTTTGAGCCAGCTCCTGTTTAGAAACAGAAAGTTGGGGATTTAACCTTGACTAATTTAATTTTGGTGAGTATTCAAGACATATATACAAAAGAAAATTTAGAAGTATCTATTGGAGTAGGACATTAGTTTTAGTGTTATATTTTTATTTATTTAATTGCCTGTGTTCATGTGCATATATGTGTGGGACTCACTTGTCATAGGTTGATTCCCAGCATATATTACAGGTCAGAGGACAACTTGAGGGATCAGTTTTGTCCTTTGACCATGCAGGCTCTGGAAACAGAACTCAGGTTGTCAGGCACCTTTTCCTGACTGAGCCATCACTTGCTCAGATTAAGATAATCTCAATGCTCTGAGCCAGAGGGCCAAATCTGGAAAGGCTCAGAAAATATACTTAAGAACTTGTGTGGTCACAGAATATTTCATTGAGGATGAATAAATTGAGATTGATTCTGAAAAAAAAACTAAAAAGATTCAGGTAACTATGTAGTGGGCCCAAACAATTGAATATGGGTAACAGAATTTCTTATGACTGTAGGAAAACACAGTCTATACATTTCCACCTAAACTTCTGAAGGCACAAAGACAGATACCTTTTGTTTTAGTCTTGAAGATTTTATTTATATCCTAATGTTTTGAACACTTAAGAGACAATGTGTACCCTGTCTTTGCAGCAGGACATCAGATTCTCCCCTTCATTCAACAGTTCTGTGAATGTCCTGGTTAGTGGAAGGTTTGCTGAACAAGGCAAATTTAAATATTCTGCAAATCTTTTCTGCAGTGAGCATGGCCTAAATACACATAATACAGAGCAAAATGTATTTTTGAGTCAAGTTCTTTCCTTCCAGATTTAAATAAATATATATATAAGACTCTGGGTAAAATCCCCTTCTTCTAGGTATTTTCTTTAAGAATGCTGGTTTTAAGCATAGGACGAAACTAGACACTCTGAATGTGGATAACAGTTGTATGGCTAGGGTAGACTGTGGGGCTACTGGCAATGAGAACAGGATTTATTCCTACTGCTTGTACTGGCTTTTTTGGAACCTATTCTTTCTGGAGGAATATCTTGTTCAGCCTAGATACAGTGGAGAGGGCCTTGGTCCTGCTTCAAGTGATATGACAGACTTT
>JAQHUG010000121.1:1866434-1881393 GCA_028555095.1 Dicrostonyx torquatus
TTTTCATGTTGTTGGAGGAATTCTTGCAATGGTGCCTCCCCATCTCTTCCTTCAGATACAGGCAGGAGAGTCTTGGTGTCTTGCTCCAATCTTTGCTCAGAGCAGGAACAGGAACTCCTGGTGGGCCAAGGACCCCTCAGAGGAAGGGACGAACTTGCTGAAGGAGGGAAGAGTCCCCTCTGGATCTCTGACCTCAGCACAAGAACAGGGACTCTTCTCTGGATCTCTGACCCTAGCACAGGAACAGGGATTCTTGGTGGGTGAAAAACCCATGCAGAGGAAAGGGCTAACTTGCAGGGGGAGTGAGAGGGGGGAGGGCAGGGTCATGTGTAACAAAGAGGCCCCTGCAGCAGGACTTGTAAGTGCTGGCACTCCCTTCTGGGAACCTCCTGCTGTGAGTGCTCACACTCACCCCTCTGAATCGCTGACCTCAGCACAGGAACAGGGACTCCTGGTGGACTCGTGCAGAGGAAAGGGCAAACTTGCACAGGGAGGGCAGGGTCTTGTCTCGTTCTGGACCCAAGATGAAAAGAAAAACTCTCGGGGCCAAGCTGAGCTGCCTCCAGGGTAGGGATGCAACTCCACTTTATTTAAATTGTATTTATTTGCATCAGGACTATCATCTACTTTACTTAAATTTTCTTATTTGTAACCTGCCTTTTCTGATTTATTTTTATCAGTATAGAATATAGGAGCTCCCATTATTGGTGTGTCCCATACAATGCAAGGAAGGATCCAATAAATTTCTGCTGAGTCTATTCCCGCTAATTGATGAAGTTGCAATTTTCCTTTTAGAATTAACTCAGAGACCATTTCCACATAAGTTTTTAATTATTTACTCAGTGTATGTGGTAAAAAGATCCATTCTAAGATAAGATATTCCAGCTGCATTAAAATTAATGTATGGGAATGTTTGGCAGGCAATATGACCAGAGTGCTTTAAGATTTGGATCCATGTGATCCACGTGTGCATTCTGTAATTTTTCTCCAATGAAAGTCAGTTCTCTCTCAGCTTCATCTGATAATTCCCTGGGACTAGTTAAGGTTTTGTTTAAATTAATTAGTGTATCAAGTTTCATTCCAATACTGTGCCATCAATGGGAAATGTCTCCTAGCAATCTTTGGAAACCATTAAGATTCTGCAATTGATCTCTCCCAATTTGCAACCGTGGGGTCTAAGATTTTATGAACCTACTTTATAGCCTAAATAATTAATAGAATCTCCTCTTTTTATTTTTTCAGGAGCAATTTGTAATTCCAACAAGGCAAAATTTTCTTTACTTCAAACATTCTTTCTAAAGTTTCTACATTTGAATCAGATAGTAAAATGTCATCCATGTAATGATAGACTATATATTCAGGAAATTGATTACATATAATTTACAATGACTGCCATACAAAATATTTGCACAGGATATTTAACATTCTCTATGATAGAATCTTCCATTGATATCTCCTAGCAGGCTGAGAAATTTTTTAAGTAGGCACTGTGAAGGCAATTTTTTCTGTTTTATTTTCTTGTAAACGTATAGTGAAGAAACAATCTTTTAAATCAATAACTATAAGAGGCCATCTTTTAGGCAATATAGAAGGCAAAGGAATGCCAGACTGTAAAAAGCCCATAGGTTGAATAGCCTTGTTGATAGCTCTATGATCTGTCACCATTCTCCATTTTCCAGACTTCTTTTTAACAAATACAGGAGAATTTCAAGGGCTGGTTGATTCTTTATGCTGAGCTGCTAGTTGCTCCTGTACCAGCTATTCTAAAGCCTGCAGCTTCTCTATTGTTAAAGGCCATTGCATAACATATACAAGTTTGCTATCAACTATTAAAAGGTAGAGCTGTTGGTGCCTTTGAAATATCAGCATCTGTTGTGTTAATCTGAGTACTAAGAAAAACTTAATAAAACATCATAGTGATATTTAAATCCAGACAGAGGAATTTATTTGTTTTATTAAGTTTTTCTAAAACTTGCATCTTAGTACTAGTTTAACCAACTTTTTAGTGAAAAAAAATGATAAAACTGATCATGTTTACAACTAACATTATATAAATCCCACCTAAATTAGTCATCTTCTCATTAAATAGTTTCATTTTCAAGCTATCTATATATTATCATACAAAGACCCAAATCCCTCCATTGTAATGTTTTTTCTCATTTTTTAATGTGAAAAACTTCTCTGCTTTCACTAATTCCTCCCTTTAATAATTCCCAATTGCCTTACTATAACTGCCGCCAATGTTGATGAAGATGTGAAGCTTATTACTGCTATGTAGAACAGTAAAAGCCTGACTGGATTTCAAGACAGCTAACTAGTTTGGCTGCAGCCTGAGAGGGGGGTTCAGGAAGAGAGCACAGGAGAGAACAAAGAAAAACCTAGCAGGTAGGTCAGTGACTCCAACCACGTGTAGCTCCAGCCTCTGCTGGCGATTGCAAAGTCACAGACAGATGACTTTTTCACGAATTTGTACCCCAAACATTGGGTGCCAAATGTAGCATGAATAACAAAAGGCCAGAGACAGCTATTCAGCCTACAGATCAGAAAAGCAAAGCAGCCAACCAATAGAGAGACCCTTTACCTCTACCATATCTTCAGACCAAAGGAACAAGATCCTGTCTCCACACATTCTCAAACTCCACACTCCACTGAGCTCCTGTTTCTTCCTGTTTATATTCCTCTCTCTGTCCAGCCATATTGCTCCTATCTCCATCTCCCTAGTGCTTGGATTAAAGAAGGTGTATGATCCCAAGTGCTAGAATCTTTGTGTGAGTTCTGTTTGTCTATTAGACAGAGTTAGACCTTTTAGCCCAAGGTGACTTTGAACTCACTAAGATTCTTCTGCTTCTGTTTCCTGAGTCCTGGGATTAAAATTGTATGCCACCACTCCCTGGCATGTATGGCTGACTATTATAGTTGCTTTGTCATCTAATCTTCAGGCAAGCTTTATTTATTAAAACACAAGTAATATGCCACTATAAAAATAATAAAGAGACATAATAGGAGGAACTTAACTCAATATAATAAAGGTTATATATAGCAAAGCTATAGCAAAATTATACTAAATGTGGAAAACAGCTGAAAGAATTTTCTCTAAAACCAAGGAGGTTGCAAGTATATAGGCTGTCTACACTCATTCTCAGCAGAGAACTCAAATCCTTAGCCAGAGCAATGGGTTGCTGAGAAAGAAATCAGGAAAATAATATAACCAGTTTGTATATTTTTGTGTGTAGAAAGCTCCTGAACTTTGTATGTTGATTTTTGTATCCTGATATTTTCCTGTTAAGTATTTTAAAAACCTGCAAGGAGTAGGCCTGCACTCAAGTCAATTGTCAGCCACAGATGGAAGAGAGGCTCTTGAGGTCACAACTCTTACTGCTGAAATATTGGCAACTAACAGATTCTAGGAAGGGAAGGACATAGTATTCAGTTGTGTAGACACTGGGAAACTATTACTCTAGCCAAACTCAGTGGGACAGATAAAAAAGAAGAAAAATATAAATATAGTAAATACTTTTAGGGAAAAAAGGAATGCTAGGGTAGAAGGGTGAAAAGAGAAACCCAAATTTTTGTTAAAATTTTATTACTTAAACTTTATTATTAAATGAATAAACCCAAACAAATAGGTGGTAGAATTCTCTAAGAAAACCTATAAAATACTGAAAAAAGAAATTGAAGAGGACATTAAAAGAGGGATAGTCTCCTCTACTATGGACTAGCACAAATTAATAATGTAGAAATGACTGTATTAACAATGGTGGCCTAGATATTGAATGTAATTTCCATCAAATTTCCATTGACATCTTTCATAAAACTGAAAAAAGTCCCAAAATTAATACAGAAATACCAAAGATCATAAATAGCCAAAGCAATTCTGAACCGAAAGAGTAATACTGGAAGCATCAAAACACCAGATTTTAAATTCTACTGCAGAGTCATAATAATGAAACCAGAAACATCAAAAAGAGATTGCCATAGGAACCCATGCAACTACAAGCACTTAATTTTTACAGGTGTCAAAAATAAGCATTTAAGAAAAGATACCCTCAGCTAATATGGTGATGCACATTTATTATTTTTGCACCTGAGGGGTGAAGCAGGAAAAAAGAGATAAAAGACAGGAAAGAAGAGAAGAAGAGAAAGAGAAAGGAAAGGGAGGGGGGAAAGGAAGGAAGGAGAGAGGGAAGGAAAGGAGGGAAGGAAAGGAAGGAAGGAGGCAAAAACAAAAGAATTCCTTTTTTATTAAGCTGTACTTTCCATCTTGTAGATTTCCAGGGCTTGAACANGAAGAGAAAGAGAAAGGAAAGGGAGGGGGGAAAGGAAGGAAGGAGAGAGGGAAGGAAAGGAGGGAAGGAAAGGAAGGAAGGAAGGAAAGAAGCAGGGAAGGAAAGAAGGAGGGAGGGAGGGAGGGAGGGAAGGAAGGAAGGAAGGAAGGAAGGAAGGAAGGAAGGAAGGAAGGAAGAAGGTTAGAGAAATGGTTTAATAGTTAAGAGCATTACTGCTCTCCTGGGCTCTGAATTCTTAGCAGCTTTATGCACACACATACAAACAGCACACACACTTACACACACACAAACAGAGAGAGACAGACAGACAGACAGACAGAAAAAAAGGAGGCAGACTCCC
The DNA here is from genome assembly GCA_028555095.1 of Dicrostonyx torquatus. Lineage (NCBI taxonomy): Eukaryota > Metazoa > Chordata > Mammalia > Rodentia > Cricetidae > Dicrostonyx > Dicrostonyx torquatus. Next base: position 1,871,061 of record JAQHUG010000121.1, read on the forward strand.
CATGTACAAAAAATCAATTCAAACTGGATCAGAGACTAATACAAGTTTGAAATTACTGTGGAAAACAGTTTAAGAAACAGACACAGGCAAGCTCTTTCTGAACAAGATTCTAATAACGTGGGGGTAATAACAAATATTAACAGATGGGTTTGCATGCAATTAAAACAAGCTTCTGCACGATGAAAGAATTAATTACAACAGTAAAGACACAAGTGGGTGTGGTGGTGCACACCTGTAATTCCATCACTCAGGGAGGCACAGACAGTCAGATCATTGTGAGTTTGAGGCAGCATGATCTACAGAGCAAGTTCCAGGACAGCCTAGGTTACACACTGTATAAAAATATATTTTTAATAAAAGAAATGTACAAAAAAGTAAAAAGACAAATTACAGATTGGAAAAAAAATCGTTATCTGAGAGAATAGTAATAAACAATATACACAGACCTCAAAGAAATTAAATGCCAAAAGAATAATCTATTCCTAAGTGAGCAAATTATTTGAACAACTCTTTCTCTAAGGAATAACTACAAATAATTAGCAGTAAATATATGAAAATTGTTTAAGAGGTAAGCCATCAAGGAAATTCAAGTCAAAACTACAAAGATTCTATCTGACCCACCCTGGCCATCATCAAGAAAACAAATGTTGACTCAGATGTGAGGGAAAAGGGATCCTGTTGATTGTTAAAATCAAAGAGTAAATAGTCTCCATGCCACACAGAAGAAAACAACAAAAACAAAAATATCTCAACAAGGCATTTTTATTTTAAAACTGACATACCAGAACCCAAACCAGCAACACACCAGGGCCAATACAGCTCCCATCTTTTACCCCTCAGGTAAGTGGTGGCTGTTTTTCACCGCATTGGTGGGAGTTTGACTTCACAATCTGACATGATTGGCTAGTTTGTGATAAGGGGGAGGGGTAATTTCCAGAAAGTTGAGTCCTTGCCAGGATAACTACCTTTGGGTGAAAAAAATCACCATCTTCAATATACATTTTTTTCAGATGTTATGGAAATCAGTATAGAAGTTTCACAAAAAATAAAAAGTATAACTGGCATATGAACCAGATACACCACTCCTGGGTCTATATCTGAAGGAATCTAGGTCAATTTACCACAGAGATAATCTGTGTGACCCCTTTTATTGCAGCATTTGCTGGAGATGCACAGATGAAAAAAGATGAGAGATTATAGGCACTAAGAAAAAGATGTAGACACTATCAAGTTTTACTACTCAACCATAAAGAGAAATAAAATGCCATTTTTAGGGAAGTGGGTGGAACTGGAGATGATCATTTTAAATGCAACAAGCCAGGCTCAGAAAAATAAAAACTGTAAATTTTGTCTCACATATGAAATCCAGATTGAACATTAAGTGTTTCTATTGAAGATATAGAAGTAATGAGGGGAACCATTTGGGAATCAGGAAAGGACCAGTGGGAGGAAGAAACAGGACAAAGGAGCACAATGGGAGCATATATTCATGTATAAATGTGAAAATGTCAAAGGGAAAACACTCTTTCTCTACAATTAATACATACTAATACAATTGGAAAAAACAACAGAAGCAAATAATTTAAAATGAAAAATACATTAGTAAAAACACTAGAATAAGAATCCAATTTGTTTGGTGTACATATTAAAAAATAATCACAATTTTTCTTTGGAGAATTTTTCTCTTATTTTTCTTTTGGGGCAGGATTACTTGTAGCTCAGACTGGCATTGAACTTGATATGTAGCTAAGGGTAGCCTTGACCTTCCTATCATCCTCCCACTACCACCTGTGTGCTGGGATTGCAACCATGTACCACCCCATCGGGTTTTTTATGTAGTGTTAGGGATCAAAACCAGTGCTCTGTGCTTGTTAGGCAAATACTCTACTATTTGAATTACATTTCCCATCTTGGGGCAATGTATTTATTTTCTAATAATGTCTATCTGAATTAGTAACAGAAAATAAAATACAAATGACAAAGTCACACGTCCAACTTTCTCATCTTGTATCTCTGTACCCTCAGAGTCTCTTTCTTCACAGAGTAGGAGAACTATGATAGTGTACAGCTACACAAGGCTGTAAAGTATGCAACCAAAGGTTCAGAGCTTTAGAAGGACTTAATAAATATAGCTATTCGTAATGCTTAAATCAAAAGGATCCAATCTAATGTTCCTCTACTCCCACCATACTATTAAGTCTGAAAATTCCTAGGCTTCACCCCACACTCAAGCTTTTCTTCCATATGTCCCAAGCCCTTATCTCAGTAACAGATAAGAATCAAGATGGCAAAATCCTTTCAAAGTTGAAGACAGCTCATACGTAGAAGCAATGTAGGAACTACTTAATCTTCCAATACATTATCCTCATTGGACCTCCCATGAACTAAGCCTGCATTGCTCTAACCCTGTGTTTGCATCTGTGTTATTTCCCTTCCTCTGCTTTTTTGTCTCTATCCATTCCCAATGCTTCCTTATTCTACCCCCTGCACATATTTAATTGTATCTATAGTTGAATGCAAAAAATTAAAATATAAGGATATCATAAACTTCCTTGGTTGGGCTGGAAATATGACTCAGCAAATAAAGTGCTTGCCACAGAAGCTTGGGGACAAGAGTTTGTATCCTGGAAACCCACATAAAATGCAGTGGTTGTGGCAGCCTGTCTGTCATCCAGCTCTCTGGAGGCAAAGACATAGAATATCCTCTGTACCAGATTTTCCTTTGAGTCATCAACTAGCTCCCAAATCATGATGAGGAGACTTACTATTCGTTATAAATGCTCAGCCTTATCATGTCTTATCTTAATCTGTTTCTCTTTATCTGTGTTTTGCCTTGGGTATTTTTACCTTTCTTTCTGTACATCTTATTTTCCTGCTGTTTCCAAGGCTGGTTGGTTGGCAGGTGCCTGGTTTCTGGCTCCAGATGTGTTTCTCTCTTTCTTCTTCACTCTTTTCTCTTTCTTTTTTCTCTCTAGATTTCTCTCCTCCCATTTCTCTCTGCCCACTATTCCCACATAACCCTCATAGTCTTTAGACATCATTATTCTATTTTTCACCTTATTTCTACCCCCTCTTTTTTACATAAGCAATCATGTTATCCTTTAAATGACTCTTGGATTTTCAGAAATATTTCTGTCTTCTTCTTTGTTCTCTTCCTGTACTGAAATATGCCCTCCTTATGTTTCGTATTCCGCATGTACCTCTTACTTCTTCACCATTCCTATATGTGTTCCAACTTTGATTTCTTTCCCCTTCTTTTAATGTTTTCCTTTTGGAGATTTTCTTTCCTTGGCATTTGGAATTTCTGCCTAACTTAACTTTCCTGAATCTGCTTCCTGCTTGTTTCCCTCAAGCAGTGGTCCATATGATGCTTTTGTTCTGCAAGGGGAAAAACAGCCATGAAGGGGGGAAAACCACTTATAACGTTAATTAATCTTCCCTAGAGTGAAGGCAGATAAATGTTTTGGATATCTCTGATTACCACCTTCTTCATTCTTTATGTACTAATTAACCTTCTACCGGGATCCTCTCCCAGCATCCTGTTTCCTATTGATCTCTCCTTATAACTACTAACCTCTTTTACTTGGCATCATAGGCCTCTTGTCTCTGCATTTTGACTTCAATTTTCTTCATAAGAGGAATGATAATTGGTTCTGGAAAAGAGAGAAAATGTATCCGTCAACAAGGACATAAGAAGAAAGATGTTTACGGACAATAAACACTTTATCTGACAAATGTCATGGGGTAGGCATGCATAATAGAGAACTTGGAGATGATACAGAGCAGATGAATCATGAAGATAAATGTTTTAAAACTCAACTGTCAGCATCTACATTGTTATGCTTTTGCTGCAGGTCCCGGCAGGGGTTGAGACCACGCAGCAGGTGCCTGTACAAAGTGGGGCTGTTTCCAGCCATTTGGCGGCAGCGATGGGGGGGCAAGCCCTAGGCAGGGAGACATGTGTCAGGCGGGCAAGAGACAGGCACACGATGTAAAGTTCAACATTTATTAGGTGGGTTATGGAGGGGGAAGGGGAGAAGGGGTTATAAGGGAGAAGGGGAAAAGAGGAGAGGGAGAGAAAGAAGAGAGAGAGAAAGAGAGGGGGACAGGGAAGAGTCAGCAGCTGCCTCTCCTAGAGGGGACAGGAAGAGAGTGGGAGTCTCAGGCTGCAGGCAGGAAGGGAGTGGGCATGGCTTGTCTCATTAAATTCCCAGCTCTTGTTTATAATAAAAAAGTGGGGGAATTAAGCACCACAGGTTGAAGAAATTGAGGCGGCGGATTCTCAAGACTGCTTCCAGCTTATTTATGGGCATCGTCTTTGGGGATGAGGTAACCAGCCTGAGAAGGCTGGGTGCTGGCCACATCCTGGCATAGTTGGTCTTTTTGCTCCTGTCCGGTGCTTGTGGTGTGGAAATGTCTGGTGTCCCTTATACCTGTTTAAGGTATTGGCAGAACAAAGAACAAAGTTAAATTAAGGAAAAAAATTTAGGACCAGGGAATTGAGGGGGATGTTTCTGACTTGTTTAAGGTGGATCCTTTAATTTGGCTCTCTGGAACTCACAAGAATTCTTTGGGTTTGTGAAAACAGAAGTTTTAGACACATACATTGTATAAACAGTAGCATATTTATGACAGAATGACTGTTACAGATACTTTTGCACAATGAAAAGTATTTTTAAGACTATGGAAAGCATCATGAGAGAGAAGTTTGATCTGAAACTTGTTTGGTGAGGTTGTCTTTTTAAACTGACAAAGCCTCTCAGCTATCAGACTGCATCAGAAAACTTTGAGAAGGATAAAATTTTACTTGAGTTACTGATTTAAAAAATGACAGGGAACTTACTTGGTTGGCACCCAGAGCTACTACTTTTTAGGGTCCTCCATGGTTGCTGAAGGTTGCATTTGCCTTTTGTTGTTTAGTGCAGGGCCTGCCAGGCTCCAGAAGATCCTGTGGACTAAGAAATCTGTAGGAAGACAGGCCTACCTTGACCTGAGCAGCTAGGCTGTCAATTCCAGCTATTCTGTCCACATCAGGAGATCTTCAGCTTAGATGAAGGACAGATTTGCCCAATGGTCAGCACTTGGCAGTTGCAGTGAACTGTGGATGGATGTTGTTGTGTGCCCATTTGTCTTCTGTCTTCTTTGGAGGAACTAGCGTGTTGCAGCTAGGAGACAACCTGTCTCTTTTTGTTATGAAATTTTTTTAATAAATGCCATATTCCCCAGATCTCTGAGAAGTTGAGGGCTGTTTATTAAATATAACTACAGTTTATAATCTGCCTGGAGAGCTGGGTCTGAGCTTGACCACATTGGTTCTCAACTTAGTAGGTAAGATTTACACTTGTAAAATGACAGAAAGAAGAAAGAACTGCTTGCAATAGAAGGGTAATGGCAGAACTGACACTAGTAGAGAACAGCTTAATAGATTTTGTAAGAAACTTATAAGTACATACCAGTTTAAAGCATGAGACTTATTGTTTTTGTAGTCTGAAATGAGATGCAATGAACAATTATAACAAAAACCATAGGTGCATTTAAGTTACATGTATGATCACACCCACACACACAGAGAGTGAACAGGGATTGTATGAAGGATGCTTTGATGGGCCCTACCAAAGGCATGCCACTGTATAAAACACATGCAACAGAGTCAGCAAGAGGAATTTAGAGACAAAAACATAAGTAAACCGGGAGACAAGGCAGGATATACTCTGGAAAAGTTACAGTTTTTGAGATGTAGGGACTTTCAGCTTAATAAGAGAGACCTAGAGGTGTGATCTGTCCTGTGGCTGAGCTGCCCTGCCACAAGCCACAGAGGGGAGCAAAAGGCTGGAACTGAAAAAAAAAAACTGCACCATGTCACAGCTGGAATTGAAAAAAACGCTAGGGGACAGACATGGATGGCTGCTACTCACAGCAGAAATTGTATAAATCCAGGAAACGGTGACACCACAAGGCCTATAACCAGGACGTCTCCCCCTATAGGCAGAGTGTAAATCAGCATGACCTTTGCAAGACTCATGGGGGGGTGTCCCCCCAGGCCATGAGTGGGAAGGTAAGGCCTAGCTAGATCAAGTCAGTGACCCAAACCCAGAAAGGCCAGAAGCTGCTCCGAGCAGCCTCAGAAAAGAAAAAAGGAAAGAAAAAAATGGAAAAAAAAAGAGAAAAGTCTGAGGGACCCTAGGCCCTCAGTCGCAGGTGGATTGGCTCCGGGCAGTCCCAAACACAAGTTTAACTAAGAGAAGCAAACCACAGATGAATGCCAGCGAAGGGAACAGCCACGGTCTTGAAGACCGTGGTTGGGGGCAGTCCCCCATCTCTAAGAACTCCAGAGGGTTTCCCAGAGCTCAACCATTAAGCTGATCGGAATGGGAACACTCACCATTGGATGGAACACATAGGTTGTTCTTGACAAAATCCCTGGTTGTGATTCCAGTCCCAGGAGTCGGGGAAGATCCTGGCCCCAGGGTCGGGGCCTGGGGCTGGAGATTCCGGCCCCAGGAGAGGGGCCTGGGATGGGAAAATCTCCCGAATCTTATGGCACCAATGTTATGCTTTTTGTGCGGGTCCCCAGCAGCTTGTTGTGGGGTCGAGACCACGTGGGCAGGTCTCCAATGGTTCCAGCCATGTGGCAGTGACAGGTGGGAGAGAGAGAGATACACCATGCAGAGTAAAGCTGAACATTTATTAGATGGGTTATAGAGAGGGAAAGGGAGAAGGGGTTCTAAGGGAGAAGGGGCGGAGAGGGAAAGAGAAAGAGAGAGAAAGGGGGAGAGAGGGGAGAGTCAGCAGCTGCCTCTCCGAGAGGGGGGACAGGAAGAGAGTGGGGGTCTGAGGCTGCAGGCAGGAAGGAAGTAGGCAAGGCTTGTCTCTTAATACACTCTTGATGATCACTACATGGCATTGTTTCAGACTTGCTAACATTGACTTGTTTTGTTTGCTACATTTCCTGAGTTTTAACTTGTCAATGATTAAAACTATTTAATATTTTACCTATTTTAATTAGCATCATTAATTTTTTTACATTAAGAGTAACATTCCAGTACATAAATGTAGTGTTCATTAATCATATACAGCCTTCTTTTATTTATTCTCAGTCTACCTTTCCTTATTTCACTATTTTACATTCATGTCAACTCTTTTCTAACCTCCATGCACAATAGATAATACATATATAGCATGTGTCACTTTGAGTTTTGTTTATTTATCACTACAATCTCCAGTTCCATCTATTTTGTTGCAAATAACACAGATTTTGTTCCTCTTTGTGACTGAATAATTCCATTCTTAATATGTACTATATTTTCTTTTCCTACTAATGCTTTGGTGGGTACTGAATTTGACTCCATGTTTTAGCTACTGTGAATAGTGCAGCAATAAATATGAATCTGGGTATCTGGGTATCTACTTGCTATGCTGATCTCCATTCATTTGTTTCATGATATTTGGATTATATTCTAACATTCCCAAGACCAACAATAAAGTTTATTTTGAATCATATGACAGAGCTAGTTACTAGATGGCCAAAATTAACCATATATGTTTTGGAGGACTGAGGACAGATAGAGAGACAGGAAGTAATAGGATGGGGCTTAGAGATGGTCTCTGCATTTTTGGATGGAGGAATGGGAGAGATAGGTGGTCATTGGTCACTTCTCCACTGCTTCTCTTATCATTTAGGTTATTATACAATATCTGACTCCCCAGTTTTTATTGGTAAGGAATAATTAGATAAACACTTTATCTGGCACCCATAAGACACAAAATCACATGGTAGTCACTTCCCCTGGCTTTGCAGCTTCCAGAGTCATGGTCAGCTGGCTTTTCCTCCCTTACCTCAGGCCCTCTGAGCAAGTCTGGAATGTTCCTGCTACAGCCTCTCTACAACAGCTTCTAGCTGCTGTCCATTCCAGGTCCCAAACTCTGCAGGTACCTGGGCTCTGAAACTGCTGGAGTTAGCCATCCACTGCCATCTGGCTCTGGCTTCAGGAAACCCCATGCCCTTACTTCCCACAACACATGCTTCTTCCACACATTCCCATGTCCAATTTTCAGGTAGTTGAATCCCTTTCCATATAAGTTGTGAACTTCACATGGTCGTACTACTTGCTATGCTGATCTCCGTTCATATGTTGTATGATATTTGGATTATTTTCTAACATTCCCAAGACCAACAATAAAGTTTATTTTGAATCATATGACAGAGCTAGTTACTAGATGGCCTTGGGCTACTGTCACACCAGGTCAGCTCCCTCAACACCTGCTAGGGCTTCTATTGTTGCTGTGACCGCCACACACTCTCACCTCCCAGTTACATGAGAGCAGCTGCAGCTGCCTTCAGTTATACTGTGCACCACCTATGTTCTCTGTTAAGCCATGTTATGCAGCAACAGCCCACCTCACACTTCATTGCCATTATCATAAGTTCTGGCAAAACACCTAGGAATTTTTAAGGGCAAGAATTAGTTTTAAAATAGTTTTATTTCACACATTAAAAGTGGGAAACAGTATTATGGTACAGGGAGTTAGGCCTTTGTATGACTCCACAGTATGAAACTTGAAAATGGAATAATTAAATGAAGGGATAATCAACTTAGCTGGGATTAACATAACATCAATTATAATCATTATCAGTTTGGTAATTTATGTTTTGTCCTTAAAACAGTTATTTGATATTAGGACCAAATACAAAAATATTATTTGATAAGATACAATCCTTAGAAAGACATATTAATGAAACTAAAAAAAAATTATTCACACAGAGACAGAGGAGTTTAAAGCAGAAACTACCACACCATTACATTACACAATGAAGAGGAGCAGCCCAAAGAATTTAGAAAATCAACATTAATTCATCCAGTTACCATTCAAGAACAACCAACAGATGATAGGTACCACAAGACTATACAGAAGCTAACTTGGATACTTTAGAAATGTTAGGTTTGAAGAGATTTTAGAAAACAGTAGTTTCATATGGTATGCATTCACCTTTTGTGAAGTAGATGTTGAATTCATGGGTCACACAGAACAGAATTATTCCACAAGACTGGAAAGATTTAGTTACAGCAGTATTGGAAGCTGGTCCTCAGTTACAGTGGACAATATGGTGGAGAAATGAAGCTAGGGTCATAGAACAACAAGGTGAGGCTAGAGGACATGACATTTCCCAAGATCAAATTCTCAATGAGGGTCATTATGTTGATTTGGAAAGACAGATTACATTTGATGATCACACATTGGTTCTATGCTGTACAGTAGCTTTGAATTCTTTAGAAAGGGTTGAAGAATCAGGAAAGAGAAGCAAGTCATTTACTAAAATTATAAAAAACCCAAAAGAATCCTTCACTGATTTTTACAAAGTTTGAGTTCAGCTATAAATAGAATGATATCAGATCCCAAGTTAAACAAATGTTAATTGAATCTTTGGGTTATGAAATTTCCAATTCAGAATGTAAAAGGATTATTAGGCATTTAATGGCAAGACCAGTAACAATAAATGAATGGATTAGAAATACAACTGATATTGGATCTCACACTTATAATTATACTAGGATAGGAGACATGATTTCTATTTTTTTAAAAAAAATCAAAAGTTTATATGTTTAAGTTGTTGTAAGCCATTCATCTGAAAAGGGATTGTACAGAGGACAGTCCTAGAAACAATGTTTTCTCTAGAGATAATTCAAGCAGAAGGGCCCAGGATTCTGGAATATGCAGAAGGTATAGCAAACGCTGACATTGGACAAATGAATGCAGATCAACATGAGAGAGGCAAGGTAATCCTTTGCTATTGGGAAATGCCTTAGGGGACCCTCACAGGTGCCTATGTCAAATTTGGTTCAATCATTCCCTGTCAGGAATGGGGAAACTCCTCTACAGAGCAATGAAAAAACTCAGTGCTTGCTATGAAAAACAATATTGCTCTGGATAATAGAAAAGCTTTAGAAGATAAAATAAAATTTTCAGTTCATATCATAAAGGAAATTCTTTGGAAAAATTCTTTGGTCTTTGATCATAGACCAAAATTAAAAATACAAATGAATAGCACTGACTGAAATAGGGGTTTGTTAGACCTTGGACAGATATGCTAATAACTGCCCTAAAATCTTGTTATCCCAAAATATAACATCCCTTCATGATAAAGGTCTTGGAGATAACAGAGATACAAGGAACATACCTAAATATGATAAAAAAAACAATATGCAGCAAGCCAACAGCCAACATCAAACTAAATGAAACGAAACTCCCAGTGATTCCACTGAAATTAAGAACAAGACAAGGTTGTCCACTGTCTCCATGTCAATTCAACATAGTTCTTGAGGTCCTAGCTAGA
>JAQHUG010000121.1:1911768-1924321 GCA_028555095.1 Dicrostonyx torquatus
GCAGACAATGTTCTTAACCACTGAGCCATCTCTCCAGCCCCCAAATAGAAGTATTTTAGGTGAGGGTTGATACATGCACTAATCTATGGGTATAATTGGGAGTTGGTTTAATACTGTGTCCATTTAGGAAAATAATAGTTGATTCTTCCCTAGAGACTATAACCTGTCTAGCCACAGAGTCTTGACCTAGCAATGGTACTAGGTATGGGTATCCTATTGCGGAGTAGAACTCATATACAATCAGAAAGTAATTGGTTATGCGCATGAGGTTCATGGCACTATTCCAAAGGTTATGTCTGATAAAAGGGAATATAAAGAGTACACCCAAGTTATTGGCATGGAAACAGACTATCTGAACAGGATTATGATAGTTCAGACATCTAGATCAATAAATAATAAATGACAATTCATGAAATGAAAGTTTCCCTACAGCAAAGGACACCACCATTTAAGTGAAAAATGAGTCTACAATATGGGAAAATGTTTTAATCAACTATACCTGTGATAAGAGGGTTAATATCTAGAACACTGGTCCTCAATCTGTTGGTTATGACCACTAAGGTCACTTAAGACCGTTGGAAAACACATATTTGATGTGGGTGTCCCTCTGTATGCTGTGGATATGTTTTATTACCATTGGTTAATAAAGAAGCTGACTTGACCAATAGCCAGGTGAGTCTTCAGGCAGGAAATTCTAGCCAAGATAAAAGGGAAAAGAAGGTTCAATCAGGGAAGCACCATCCAGCTGCCCAAGGACAACATTCCAGAGCACCACCAGTAAGCCATGGGCCACCTGATGTATGCAGATTAATTGAAATGGATTGATGTAAATGCCAGTTCTAGCTAGTAATAAGTATGAGCCATTAGTCAAACATTTATAATATTAAGCCTCAGAGTGGTCATTCAGGAACTGGCAGGCATGAGAGAAACCTCTAGTTATACATGTTTTCTTATGGTTTTAGGAACTGAGACACTTCTCTACCCATCTCCAGCCATGTACACCAACATGTATTTATGCCCATTTACAAATATTCAGGTATCCAGAGCTACAGTAAAGGGTCACAGCATTAGAAAGTTTGGGAATCACTGGTCTAAAATATACAAGTAACCAAAAAATTAAAAATAGGGCATGGAACTAAAGAGTGATTTCTCAAAAGATGAGATACAAATATTTGAGAAACAGTTTTGGAAAATATTCAACATCCTTAATCATTAGAGACACGATTGTAACTGCCTTTTTCTTTAATATCTAGAAAGTTTGGGGCCTAGCTAAAAATACTTAATGTTGAAGATTTATCTGTTTAATTAAAATTAAACTCGAATAAAATTTAATGAAAAATAGTAAGAAATAATTTCTATGTACTATATCATTTTATCCTCATAATAATAACTCAGATTTTTCCATTAATTTGGTTATGATAATTATATATAGTTCTACTTCCTACTTGAATATTGCATCATTGAAATTCCAACATAATTTAGACCAAGAGTACAGTTGCTACACTCACAAATGTTATTCATTGGCCAATTTCCACAGAAAATTAAGTCTTATAAATCTGAAAACTTATGGTCATAAACCAACAGTGTCAGTATTAAAATAATAATCCCTTATTTTATGTAACGAATTTATACCAACACTCTATCCCCCCAAAGGATTTCAAAGTGGTTATAATAATCTAACATTCCAAGGAAAATTTGCATGCATGGTCTCATTTGATCCTTCATAGAGCCAGTTATGTGGAGTAGATCTAACACCACAACTCATCATTTTAAAAAGTAAATTGAACCAAAGTGGTAAACTAACTTGCTCAGTGTTCCTCAATGCATAAGCATCAAGACAAGTAAAGTCCTTTTGGTTTGTATCATTTCAACAGAGAGCTTCTTTCTGTGTCTATTAAATCTAAGAATAGACAAACACTAGATTATACTACTTGAATTTTATTGTTTGTTGATAGAAATAAAGAGTTTATATGGAGCCTTTTCTTTATGAATATAGACCTTTTAAATATTCCTGAGTAAGGTGGTAGCTAACAGGTAGCTAACATCCTAAATGTTTAAATCTAAAAATTTTAATAGTGATACAAGCAAACACTATAAATTCATGCACTTGACAAACACTTAAAAGACCCCTTTACATGAAATTTACTGTGCTAAGTTTGGAGGATAAATAAATCAGTAAGATACAATCCTTCAAGAAGCCTTAGTGAAGAGGTAGACAGTAAACACTTCACAACTGTTTTGTTATGTTTAGAACTAAGCATGAGGTTGATTGGAAGCATGTGGCTAGACAGTGCAGAGGAAGCAGAACATGAAGGATCTAGCTGAACTACAAACTAAGACCTTTAGAATCTACTCTGAAGACAGTGGTAACTTACTACTAAGAATTCCATGCATATTTTCAGCTAATGCAAGAAGAGAATAGATGTTTTTAAAAAAAAGTCATGTATAGGAGACTGGGTAAGAATCAGATGAGTCTTTATGACGAAAGTAGGTAACTGGGGATTAGATGGAAGCAAATAGCTTTGAGAGATAGTTTGAGACAGAAGGTAGAACTGAGATAAGCAGAGAATTATAAAAGAAAAATTAACAAGTCCTTCAGGCTTCCGGTTTACAGGATTGCAAATTGGGGTAAATTTCTTTGATAAAGAGAATATAGTTAGTGTGGTAAAGAGAAAATAAACTGATATCTGAAAAAAGTCCACGAGGCAATTATAGCAATATTATTTACATTCTAATTATTGTGTAACCAAACACTATTTCCAAAATTTTTCATCTCTCCCAATAGAAATCATATTCATGCCGGGTGGTGGTGGTGCACGCCTTTAATCCCAGCACTCGGGAGGCAGAGGCAGGTGGATCTCTGTGAGTTCGAGACCAGCCTGGTCTATAAGAGCTAGTTCCAGGACAGGCTCCAAAGCCACAGAGAAACCCTGTCTCGAAAAAAAAAAAAAAAAGAAATCATATTCACTAAACAACACTTGTTGTCACTATTTTCCTCTGATCACCTATAATATACTTCAAATATACAAATCTGTATTTTCTAGTTATTGCATATACATAGAATCATAATATTTTAATCTGACTTATTTGAAGTAGGATAATATTTTTAAGACCCATTTATGAGATAAATGAAATTGTACTTGACACCAAGCCTGACAAGCTGAGTTCAATACCCAGGCTCCACCCACATGTAGTGATCACACTTACCCACACCACATACATTACATATGACATTTATTTGATTTAACACATTAGAATTTTACTCTTTTATGGATTATGCAAATTGTTTCAGTCTTTTGACTGACACATATTATACTGTTATAAAATGTTACTAAGAAAAAGTATGTTTGAGTTTTGGTTTTCACTTATTTGGGGTATGCCAATTATGCAATTGTTGGTTTTTGTCTGTTGTTTGTTTGATTGTTTTAAGGAACCACAAAAATATTTCCACAATGATTACATAACTTTACATCACCAGTACTTTGTCTGTAGGACTAATTTTAACATTACATATTAATTATATAAAATAATTGCTTGGAGGAATTTTTATACATGGATATAATATACCTTGATCATATTCATCTTATTGCCTTCTATAGGCCTTCCCTCTAGTCTCCTTCCATAATAACCACCCACTGTTTTTAAGTCTTTATTTACATCTTGATTCCACATGTGAGAAAATTATGTGGAGAATTTATTTTTCTGAGTTTGGATTATTTTACACACTATGATGACTGCCTATTGTATTCATATTTCTGAAAATTACATAATCTCATTCTTTTTCATGGCTGAATGAAACTTCATTGTATTTATATACTACACTTTCCGTAGTCTTCACTGATGGGCATCTATGGTGGCAGCTTATTTTAGCTATTCTGTAAAGTACTGCAATAAACATGGGTGTGCAGAATAGGATTTTATGCACCCAAAAAGAAAAATGAATGCATAACAATTAAAGGAAAATAGATAACATTGAAAATGATTACAATAAGTGATAGAAGCTGGATTCAGAAAGACAAATATCATGCTAGCTCTTCTATGTGGAACCTACATTGAAAATCATATATGTGAAGGCTGGAGAGATGATGCAGCGGTTAAGAGTATATATTGCTCTTGCAGAGGACCCAAGTTGGTTCTAAGCACCCATTTCAGGTGGCGTACAATTGCCTGTAAATTCAGGTCCAGGTGAATCCAATGCCTCTGGTATCTGAACTCATAAACACATACACACAATCTTTTAAAATCATATGTGCTCCAACAAGCTAGCTCATACACCAGAGATAGATCCTGGTCCTACTGCCAGGGAACTCTCAGAGGGGTCTGTTTCCTAGGATTGGATGCCATGCTCAGCCTTAATGCAGGGGGAGGGACTAGGTCCTGCCCCTACTTAATGTGCCAGACTTTTTTGACTCCTCAAGGGAGCCCTTACCTGTTGGGAGGAGCAGATGGGGGTGAGCTGATGGGAGGGAAGTGAAGGGTGATGGGAGGAAGGATGGGAGGGAGAACGGTGATTAGAATGTAAAATGAATTGTAAAAAATAAATAAAAATTTAAAAATCATATGTGTATTTAAGCTTATATCTGCAAGTTTGTAAGTCATAAAACTAGAGAGAGGATCACGAGGAGTGGTAATAAATAGAACAGCAGGTTATATATAATAGCAAATCAGAACAGGAACTAACTGGGGGAAGAATAGAAATAATCTAAGGGGCACAATAGTATAGGGAAAGAATTTGGGGGAGGAGAATGCATGAGAACAAATTATAATGACAAATATGCATGAAAATGTCATGATGAAATCCATTTCTTTGCTTTTGTGGCATTTTGTTTATTGACTGTTGTTGTTTAATCTTCTAATTTTTAAGATTATAGTTTATTTATGACACTGCTCCCTTCCCTTTCCTTCCTCCAAATCTTTCCATATTCCTGTCCTCCTTCAAATGCATGGCTACTTTTTTCGGTAATTGTTATTGCATGCATATTTGTTATTACATGTATATTTTATGCATATATGTAACTAAATATAAGCTGTTGACTACATACAATATTATCTGTATGTGTGTTTTCAGAGCTGATGATTTGGTGCTGTACATTCCATTTGTGTGCTCTTCCCTGAGGAAGATTACCTCTCCTGTTCCCAGCTATCCACGGATGCTTATAGTTCTCTGTGTTGGGATGAGGGCTCATGCACTTTCCCATTTCCAGTTTACCATGTTCATTGGTGTCATCCTTGTTCAGTTAATGTTTGGTTTCATTGGTTCATTGGGTTCATAGTCATATTGATGAGACTTATGGATACAGGTTCTGGTATTAGCAGGAGACACAATCTCACAGAAAACTCCCAGATTCTCTGGTTTTTACAGTCTTTCCACCCTTCTTCCACAATATTTCTTAAACTTTACATGTAAGAGTGTTTGTAAATGCTCTGTTGGGACTTGGTTCCACAACTCTGTAGTTTGGTTGGTTGTGGCAAATATCTCTATTTGTTGCATCCAGAAAATTTCCTTGATGAGAGATATAAACTACACTTAACTATGGAAACAAGGATAACTGTCTATAGATTGTTATTACAGATTATGTTGATTTAGTAAATTAATGGTTGTAGATTTGCCGTTAATAATCATGATTGCACTAACACTGAGTACTTGGGTAAATTTCCAGTACCAAGCATGGTACTTCTATTGTTAAGTGGTTCTTAAGTCCAAATAGAGCTGTTGGTACCACCAAGGTATGTGTGCCAGTACTGCACCCTTAGTGTTATTATTATGACATGCTAGTTGTTGATGTGGTACATAGGCATCACAGCTGGATAGGACCTGACTACTTTAGAAGCTTGTATGATGCCATCTAGTCCTCAGGGATGGCGCATGCATGTCAGATCCAGCTCAGGGGCCTCTGGGTCCTGTTTTTGAAGTGCATGGTATCTTCAGCAATAGAGAATTAACCTTCTATTTCTGGCGGTTAATCAAAAGCAGCAGAATAGGCTCTATGAATACAGATATCTCTATTGTATGCTGACCTTGATTCTTCATTGAAGTTTTGTTATTTTATTTTATTTTAGTGTGTATCAGTGGTTTGCTGCATTTATGTGTGTGCCTAATGTATGTGTATGCATGCATGGTGGCTGCAGAGGCCAGAATAGGCCCCTTCATGCCTTGAAATTGGAATTATGGATGGTTGTGATCCACCATATGAATGCTGAACTCAGGTCCTCTGAAAGAGCAATGAGTACTTTTAACCACTGAACCATCTCCAGCCCCAGCCCTTGATTTTTATAGAAGTGTACCCAGGAAAGGTATAGTGGGATCATGTAGTTTGTTCTTAGGTTTTTGAGAAACCTCCATAATGATTTAAAAAGTTCATAGTCTAAAATATAGAACCAACATTTTATAAGATTTACTTTCTCTCCAGTGTTCTCATCAACATTTCTCAATTTTTGCTTTCTTTACAAATGCCATCTCACAACTACATAAGATGGTACTCTGACCTGAATGTCTATGTGTTCCTAAGATTATATAATGAAATCTTATCCATATGCAACAGTGTTTTATTTTTTTGAGACAGAGTCTGACTGTGCGACCCTGACTGTCCTGAAACGTTCTGTGTAGACCAGGTTGACCTCAAACCCACAGATATCTGTCTGCCTCTGTAAACCAAATACTGGAAATAAGGCATGAGCCATGATACAGGGTCCTAATGCAATAGTATTAAGAGAGGGGACACTTAGGGGGTGATTGGGTCATAGAGGCATGGGCCCCAATCTCCTCCTAAGAAGGAGGTATGAAGGCAAAACCTTTATGGATGGGAATAGAATCTATTTTGTTTATTTTTATTTATTTTACATCCCAGCAGCAGTTTCCACTCCCTCCTCTCCTTCCAGTTCTTTCCGACCCCACCTCATCCCCACCCCAATCCACTCCTCCATTTCTGTTCAAGAAATGGCAAGCTTCCCATGGATATCAACAAAACACGGCACATCAAGTTGCAAGAAGACTAAGCAGTCTACAGTCTAAGAGGCTACAGGAAGTTTATCACTGTATGTGAGGAATGGGACTTTACAAGACACTAAATCCATGGTGTCTTCATCTTGGACTTTACAGCCTTCAAAATGATGAAAAAGTATTTTCATATGTTAGAATTACCCAGATTTAAGTATTTAAGTATCTGTTATTATAATGCAAATAAACAAAGACAGATTATATGTATATATGTGTGTATAATATATATGTATAAAATTAAATAACAATAAGTTTGGCTGAAGATATACAGAAATTGGTTTCTTCATGTCTGGCAGAAATGCAACCAACTGTCAAAAATAGTTTGTAGGGGTGGAGAGAGCTCAGTAGTTAAGAGTGCTCACTACTCTTATAAAAGACCTGAGTTTTCAATTCCTTATACCACACTGGGGAAACAACTATAACAACATCTTCAGGGGATTCAACACCTTTTTCTAACCTCCACAGCTAACTGTACCCCCATGTATGAAAAATAAAATTGTTTTTTCATCTTCTTTGAAATTGGACCTCATTATCTCACTATGTTGAACTGACTAGCCAGGAACTCTAAATATAAACCAGGTTGGCCTCAAATTCACAGATTCACCTGCCTCTGATTCTCGAATATTGAGATTTAGAGTGTGCACAATCACATCTGACTAAATACATCTTTTATTAAAAATCATAAGATTGCCCAAGAATTTCATCAAGGTATTTTCAAAGTGTAGGACATGTTTTAGTTAAAATAAAATTTATGCAATAAAAATAAAGCTATGCAATTAAATATAAACTAAAATGCAGAATTCAAAGCTTAAGTATACTACAAAATATCAGGTGTAGGGGTGGTCATTAGAAAGGAGGGTGGAGCCTGTTGAAGCAACTCGATGTTCATTCACATAGTAGGGTGGTAATTGCTACAAACTATTTGAAGAAAGAACAAAAATGACCTAAAGCAGAAAACTAAAACAAATGTTGTAGGGACTGTATAACATCATTTCACCTCTCATCTTGTAACCTTTATAATGAAGAAAAGAGGTTAAGACTGGAATTTAAAAAATCTAGCTAGTATCTTCAGTTACTCCACAAAGGGTGTCACTCTGTCAGACTAAACCAATCCCCTGTCTTGTTCTTACATAAGTAAATGAGAGCAAATAGTAATTACCTAGTCACACTGTTGTTAAATGAACCAAGTTAGATAATATTCATTGCAGTCATTGTAAAATTCAAATGTGCAATGCAAATATAAAGGGTTATTCTTATCACACAGAATATCTGTTACTAGGGAGCAGTTTATAAAATATCCCCATGACGTTTTGTTCAACTCAACACATGAAAATCTGTATTTCTACTTTAATACAATGTTAAGAAGTATGATGTCATTACGGTTGCCTCAATAAGGTAATTTCCAACCAAATAAATATATAGTGGCACGTTATGATGTGTTTTATATGTCCAAGAAGCAAAGGAGCAATTCAACATACGGTATCAGGTGCCAAATGGCAAAAATGGAGCTGTTTTCTTCAGCTTAGCAACACACTGTTATTCTACTTGGTTTCTAGGACACACATACTTTAGATCTGAATGCCTAAGAGTCCAATCAGCACATGGAATTTAACTAGAGACACATGACCAACTGATCTGGCAATGCATTTTCAGCATTTCCTTCACACAATAATCTGGATAAGGATATTTAATACCATGGATAAAAATATTCAATACAAAGTTAATCTTCTTATATTTTCTTTGCTCTTTGGTCCCACTTTATAGAGAGTCAAAACCGAAAAATTCCAATGCCCAGTTCTTTGGCATCATCTCTCCCCACACTGTCTCATCCCCTGACACCAAGAACTCTTCTGCTTCCCAGTGCCCCCATGACACTTCTATTTTTACAATGCTTTGAGTAGAGGATGCAATATTCTGGCAGACTGGCATGGGATCAACGTCAGCTAAAGTAGGGATTTTCTAAAGGCAGGAAGATGACAGAACTGTGTGAAAGAAGCCAGTTAAAGAACTTTGAATTCTTGACTGAAGAATTCAGGTGTGAGTTTATAAATTACTGTTGGAATTTGAATTAGATTAATAGAACTTAGCTCATTTTATAAGAAAGACAAACTGGAATTAAGATTAAGGTCACAGAAATATTTTGATGTCCAAGTTCAAATATATTTGTCACACATTTACAGATATTTATAGTCAAACTAAGCCAAATACTTCTTGGGCAAATGAAACATTTATGCACGTAAAATAACTAAGGTGATTTAAATACTGCCACACTAAGCATTTATGGAATTACTTTGCTACTTCTGATTCTCCCTCTGTCTATCTGTTCATGCAAGATTGGGTATTGTGAACTCTAAAGTGATATTTATATCTGATGCACTCACTTGTTCCCACTGCCAGGTTTCCAAATTGAAGGAAGCAAAAATATGTGCCAAGAACTCTCAACAAGTACTGGATAACATTTCTTCACAGAAGAAAAATATAGAGACAACTGCCTTTGGCAAGTAATTTCTAGAAACCCAATATAACAGGTGGTGCCTGCCTTTGAGCAAGGCTGGGTGGTGGAGGCTGGGCTGACCTATGTAGCACTTGGAACTGGCAACTCCAGCTGAAAATGGAATGGGTTGGGTGGAGAATAAGAAGGGATGTGCTAGCTTAAGCAGGAAGACAAAGAAAGTGTATTTATAAGAAACCATAGTATGTTCCTATGTACATTTAATATGCATCATTAAAGGTAAGGCCATTGATTTTTTGTTAAATCTTTCAAGATAACCTCAGAAAACAAACTCTTTGAAAGTAGCAAAGGCCTTGGAAGAGTTCACACTAAGGAAGTGGATTTTGAACAAGATGGTATCAGAAGCACATAGACATTCTGGGAAACAGAATCTGAAGGATGAAAGAGAAATCTAACACCTAAACATTACCATCAACAGCAATGGAATAGAACCAAGACCATTATATAGAGAGCATGGTAATAATCATTTATACCCTTGCTAAACTCAATAAACTAGTCAACTCTAGTAATAATGCTCATGGTTAAAAATAACTTATTATTACTAACTAGCTATAATTTGTAGTGATAGTTCTTATCCTCGTAAATTCAATCCAATAAACAATACTAATATACCTCCAAATGCATATTATTTTAATTATTCAAACAAGTTATGCATAAAGTGATGACATTTCAAAGTCTAATCAAATGCATGTGCTATTGCAGAAAAGAGGAGTCTTCAAAAGCCTTCATCTATGGAAGATGAACAGATACCTCTGGAAAACCAATCATAATTATACTACCCCTTTTCTGTAACTTTACTTTTTGTAGTTAAGGTGAGTTTGGGGAAATGAGCTTAGAAAAAATTCAAAAATGTTCCAAGAGAAACTAACTTCTGGAATAATAGAGTAAGACCCTATAAAACCAGTTCCACCATAAAAGCAAAAAAGAACACTGGAAAACACTGTTCAATGTAACTTTTCAGAATTTTGGAAATTTCCTAAAGACTTAAAGCAATCGAAGGCAGGGAGCAATAAATTAACATTTCTGTGAAGAACATGTATTGGGTAACCTGTTTACATGTCCCTCTTCCCAACTTCATAGAGGCCCTGAATGACCACGAACTCATGGTAGTCATAGAAGCCAGCAGCCTAACAGGAATCAAAGGGGACGGGATTGATTTTTAAGTTCGGGTAAGTCACATCTTCACAGCCAATCTGAAATCTATTTAGAGGTTCTACAGACTCAAGATTCCTCCCAGTCTGAATTTTCTTCGAGTGAATCACTTTTTCATGGGGGCATTTACTGAATCAGATTGTGGCAAATATCTAACACTATAGCTGGCTGATACAGTGATAACAGTTGGAGCAAAGAGGAAACAGAATAAAATACTCTTTTTTTCCTGTTTTTTCTGGTTTTTTGGGTTTTTTTTTTTGAGACAGGGTTTCTCTGTGTACCTTTGCCTGTCCTGGAATCACTCTGTAGACCAGGCTGGCCTCAAACTCACAGAAATCCTTTGCCTCCCATGTGCTCGGATCCACCTGCCTCTGCCTCCCAACTGTATGTGTCATCACCACCTGGCCAAGAATAAAATACCCTTAATTAAAGGTAAGTTTGAAAAACCTGTGATAGGGAATTAGTACAAGATATCAGGCGATCAATATCATTTGGTGCTTTCTCCACAGTGGTATACCAGGTTGAACAGGTCTTCAGGATCCTTTCGGGAGATGTAAGTAAATCAGGTATGGGACCATTTACTTGTTACTAGTATAAGAAAATGAAATATCCTATTGAAGAAAAAGCAAAAAAAATAGTTGCTTACATCTTCCCTTCCCCAACTTCCAGCAACTGTTGGCATAGAAACTTCTCACTTGTGAAGAGAGATGAATCCTGTACCATTCAAGGCACAGTGAAGCACAGTGTTAGGTAAAGCCCATGACTCTCCCCAAGAGGCCAACACCCGTGAACTTAGCCCGTAACTGGCCTGGATCAAGTGTCTGTCTCCAATAACAAGAACAGGAAGCAGGACTCCTCCCACTGAAGGGCATAGCACAAAATTTAGTGCATGCCTCTTTCTCTGAGCACAGTGTCAGGCTGCCATAGTGACAACACTCAATGACTAAAACCTGAATTTGCCACATATAGACCAGAACTCAGATAGACCTGTCAGACAGGCTCCAGCAGGAGGAAGAGACCTATGTACTTTGAAATAGTACCAAGTTTCAGACACATCAGTTCCAGCCTCAGAATGAGTGCCCTTGTCCTAACATTGTACTTGCCCTATAGCTGTGAGACTCAGGTGTGACCCAGTTCAGCACAGGTAGCATAAGCTCCATATATTTACCTGAAAATTCATTATTTCTTTTTTCCTTAAAGATGGATACAATTCCTTAGTGTATATGTATCATATTTTCATTATCCCTTTGCCAGTTGAAGGACATTTATGCTGTTTCCATTTCCTAGAAACTGTGAGTAGAGCAGCAGTGCACATGGTTGAGCAAGTATCTGGAGTAGGATGTCAAGTCCTTTGGACATATGCCAAGGAGTGGATCCTCTCCCCTTCTCTATCCAATCAACTTTGAATTATTTCTCAACATACAAACAAAAACCCATTACAACAGCAAAACTTTCCCCAAAAAAACCCAACAAAATAAAACCATACCCAAATCAAAAAGAAAGCTGTAACCAAATAAAAGCACACACAAAAAAGTGTGTAGTCCATGATATGTCAGTCAACTACTGCTGAACATGAGGCCTGTCCTATAGTATTTAATATAGCCATTGTCACTGTATTGGAGAAAACTCATTTCCCTTTTCAAACAGGCATAAGAGATAGTTTAAATGTTAACCTTTACTCTAGTAGCTAGTTTTCATTCATTCTTTCATTTTAAAATATATTACAAAATAAAATATAACAAGATGTTGTAAATAGGGGAGAGGTGTGGGTTATGTTCCCCAGCCACTGGCCCACTCAGCCACTGGCCGCTTGCACCCGAAATAACCACATGAGAACGGCATTCATTCAAACTCTGCCTGGCCCATTATTTCTAGCCTCTTCTTGGCTAGCC
>JAQHUG010000121.1:1941407-1954470 GCA_028555095.1 Dicrostonyx torquatus
TTTGTTAGTCTTCTCATGTCTTTCTTTAAAGGAGTTTTTTTACCTCCTCTTTAATGGATGCTATCACTTTCATAATATAATTTTTAAGGTCAATTTCTTCTACATCATGTGTATTGGGTTGCTCAGATCTTCCTGTTGCATAATTGCTGGGCTCTGGTGTTATCATGTTGCCTTTCAGGTTGTTGGAAGAATTTTTAGATTGGCACCTGCCCATCTTTTTCTGCTCTGGAAGAATCAACTGGTACTTGATAGGGGTCACTTGCAGTCTGGATGGCTCTGCAGGCACTGGCTCAGTGCTGCTTGCTGTCTGGATGGATTAGCAGGTGCCGGATAAGTTGGCTTGCAGGTGGTACAAATGGATCAGCAGGCGTGGTCTGGATGGCTTGGCAGGTACTGGCTAAATCTGTTTGAAGGCTGTCTGGATGGCTCAGCGAGTGTTGTCTAAATCGGTCTGGATGTCTCAGCAGGCGCTGGTTAAATCTGCTTGGAGGTGGTTTGGATGTCTCAGCAGGCACTGGCTAAATCTGCTTGGAGGCTGATTCAAAAGAGCGGGCTTGGAAGAGGAATCCTGCTCAGCCGCACAAAGGCACTCTTGCAGCGTAGCACTCTCTACCCGCCTTTCTCCTAGAACCTAGCCCACTGAAGGAAGGGGTACTTTGGGGAAAGCTAAGTTGAATAAGGAAAAGGGCTGGTAGAGTGGAAGAGCCTTCCGTGGGGCCAGGAGGCCTCAGGGTTCGTGGTGCCACCAGTGCCCTTCCCGGGTCCCTGTATGGCCAGGCTGGGATGGACTTGCCAGTCGACAAGGTATCTTTTTGTATCCCTAACTGTCCTGGTACTCACAATGTAAACCAGGTTCACCTCAAGCTCACAGAGATCCATCTACTTCTATCTCTGTTGGGAACCAGGCAGATTCAAGGCTTTCTCAGAGGCCCAAATGAAAATACTAAAGGAATATTTGTTCTGTGTCCTTGCCTAGGGGCAGTCTTGGCAAGGTTCAATTTGGAACAAGAACCATGACTCTGAAGGAGTGAAAGTTGTATTCTATGTGAACCCAACTCTTCCTCCCTGAATGGGGTTTGGTTGTCAGTCCTAAGGCAGTTGTGTCTGAGGTATCCTGTGTTCTCCTTGTCAGCATTGCTTACTTAGTTTCTGCTAACACTGTCTCATTTTCTCCCTACAAACAATATATAAGATGTTATGCTTCTTAATAAACTTGTTTGGCATAACATACAGCTTCTCTAAGATCTCCTGACCACAACTTTAATGTTCTTTATCATTTCTGATTTCCTGGTCCTCCCTCTTAGGAACATATCACTGCTGGTTCAGGTCAATCTCTTGAGTGCTGGGATGAAAAGCATGCTCTACCATGCTTAGCTTCTGTAAAACATTTAAATAAGAACTGATACCAATTCTCAGTTCTTCAGAAAGAGAGGAAACGATCCTTCCAAACATGATATGACTCAAATATTATTGTAACAATAAAATCAAATAAGGATATATCATCACTAAAACGTCAATCTACTATCCTTGAGGAAAATACAAGAAAAAATCTTCAACAAGATAGTTGTAAAACAAACACAAGTACACATTCCAAAGATTGTTGACCATATCCACATAATATTCAACTAAGTTATGCAAATATGGTGCAAATCAATAAATGTGTTATATCAATAGAATTAAAAGCAAAATCTATGTGGTCACTTGAATGTATGCAGGAAATAAAGTTGACAAAATTCAACATATTTTCATTAGTAAGAATACTGAGCAAATTCAGCATACAAAGAAACTATCTCAATATAATAATCACCATTAATAAGTCAGCAGTTAACCTTGAACTGACTGGGAAGAAGCTAAAAGTTTTGTCGCTAACTCTGTAAAGATAATGGATACTCATTTCACCACTATCACTGAATATAATGCTGGAATCTTACAATAATTATGTAAGGAAAAGAAACAAAAGCCATCCAAATTGGAAAATAAAAGCCAAAAGGTCACTACTTGCAGATAACTTGATGCTATGCATCAAAAACCAAAAAGACTTCAACAAAAGTATATTGAAACTAATAAATGAATTCAGCAGTTATGTTACAAATGAACACTCCAAATTTAAAAAATGGTGCTTCTATATGCCACTAGTTAATCATCTAAAATAGAAATTAAGAAACTAAACTCAGTACAGTGGGGCACATATTTTTTGATGATTTTGAAACAGGGGTTCTCTGTGTAACAGTTCTAGATGTCCTGGAACTAGCTATGTAGATCACACTGGCCTGGAACTCACGAAGATTCACCTGCCCCTGCCTCCTCCTGAGTGCTGGGATTAAAGGTGTGCACCACCACCACCCAGATAAACAAAAAGTGTAGCCCAGGCTGGCTTCAAACTCCTGATCCTCCTGCCTCTGCCTCTTTAGCAAATTCTACTAATCCTACTGGTGTGGGTCACCACAACTGGCAACACACGTTATTCCAGTTCTTCAGAAGTTGAGGCAAGAACATCAGGAACTCAGGGCCATCCAGTGAGTTTTCGATGTTATCTGGGTTACATGAGAACTGTCAACATAAATGCAAAACATAAAGAATAAAAGAAAAATCAAAATAGTAATTATACAGGGCCCCAGACTTTAGCCCAACTGACTCCCAATAATGGAGGTACCATTCAGACTATAAAATTCCACACGTAGGCAGCGCCATCTGCCAAAACTAAAACAAAGACCTAATTTATCAAAACCCATATAGCTCTGGGAAAGTCTCAAAATGTACTAACCTTGCCTTTTATCTTCTGCATTTCTGCTTCTGGCTAACAGTTCTTGTTTACTGAAGTATGTCAACCAAGAACAAGGATTTTGTGCTTAAAAACTCACTCTAAGAAAGGCTCAGTGCTACACTGGGATCCTGCACACCCAGTATAGTGGCTGGTCAGCTTATTAATAAAGACATTCTAATGAATTAAATCCATTTCTGAGCAATGTTCTCTGGTGAGTACCCAAAACAGTAATAACATTTGCAGTGATTTTAAAATGTAAAATATATAAAATAAGAAGTTTTTAAAAAGATAAAGAAAACTTCTATATTGAAAATTATAAAGTACTGATGGAACATGATGAAGAAACAAAAATGAAAATATATGTACCATTCATGGACTGGAAGAGTCAATATTATTTAAAATATCTCAAATATTCCAAATGATCTAAAACATAAATGGAATATTAAAATACCAGTGATATTCTTAATAGAACTAAAAAATAAATTCAGAGGAAATGCGAAAGATGTCATGAAATCAAAACCATATTTAGCAAAACGGTAAAAACAGAGGAAGTATGACACATCTTAAAATGTACTTTGACATCATAATATCAGAATCAATAAAAGACTGAAATATAAGACACAACAGTGAAAATGGAAAAAGAAAATAGTGGAAATGTTTCAAGACATAAAAACAGTCAAGGATATTTTTGGACAAGGCATCTAAAACAGAAAAGAAAAGCAAAAATATACAGTAGAATTTGATCCAAGGCAAAGCTACTTTACAACAAAGGAAACCATCAGGAAATCTTAACAAATCATCTGCAGCAATAAGAGAACATCTTCCACCTTTCGGTCTAACAAAAGATTAATATCCAACATACATATGGAACTTCAAAAGCTCAGGAGCAAAATAAAAAGAAACCAAATTAGAACAATAGATCTCAATAATATCTCTGAAAAGAAGACAATGGTCAACATGTTAGAGAAAAAATAGTCAACATCACTAAATTATCAGGGAAACGTAAAGCTAAACAAATCACTGTACCCTTGCAAGAAAGGCTATTATCAATAAATCAAGAAAGAAAAAAAAAGAAGCAATCAACCAAAGAAAATAAATCAGGCTTGGTGGCTCACACCTTTAACTCCAGCACTCCAGAAGCAGAGGCAGGGGGATCTCTAAGTTGAAGGTCAGCTTGATCTACAGAATGAGATCCAGAGTAGCCAAGACGATTCAAAGAAGCCCTATCTTAAGAAAAATTAAAATTTTAAAAAAGGAGAGCTAAGTGGTGGCACAAATGTGGATAAAAGGGAAGCCTTGTATATTTGTTATAAGAATTTTTATATTCTATGTAACAACCAAAAGTAATTTGACTACATTCAGAGAAACTATGAAGTGGAGATTCATCATGACTTCTAAAGGTTTCATATGAAAAAACTGTGGTGTTTGTATGTCTGGCTTATTTTGCTTGTCATGAAGATCTCCAGTTCTATCCATTTTCCTGAAAGTGACTTAATGCCATTCTTTATGGCTGAATAATTTGAGCTGATTTTTAAACTGTATAAAGCTCTTCGATAGAAGAAGATAGTCATTGTGCATTAACAGAAACAACATGTGGAAGAGGTAAAGAAAATCCGAAACTCAGATTTATGAAGGATGGATTGCAGATACTTCAACAGTTGAACATAATCTTTAACCTGATTTTAACATTAGGGAATAACTGGCCAATCATTTCCATTGCCGTGTGTATAATTAGTAATCAGTTTTAATATAAATATCCAGACAGCCAGAGGGCGGAGAGAGATAGCCACAACCTCAGCTATCCCTGTATTTATTCTTTATTTATTGTTGTTCAGAGTCATAACAAGTCAGGGTAGCAGGTGCACTCCCTTGTTTTACAACAGCAGGGCCAATGCAATGAAAGCAATAGAAGATGATCCAATCAATGTGATCAAAGTAATAGAACTGTTCTACTCTAGTGTGCTTCTACCTTGCACCTCTACAAATGGTGCTTCTGAGGCAAGGCAGGCAGCTCTTTTTAGTTGTAGATCTCTCAGGCAGATTGCACTTGTTTTTAAAAGAATAGGTGCAATAGGTGCCCCAATTGTGGTGGTTTGAATGAAAATGGCTCCCACAAAGGGAGTGGCACTAATGGGAGGTATAGCCTTCTTGGAGTAGGTGTGGTCTTGTTGGAGGAAGTGTGTCACTGTGGAGGTGGGTTTTGAGGTACCATATATGCTCAAGCCACACCCAGTCAATCAGACCACTTCCTGTTGCCTTCACAAGATATAGCACTCTCAGCTCCAGCACCACATCTTCCTGCATGCTGCCTTGCCTTGCTTCCTGCCATGTTGATAATGGACTGAACCTCTGAAACTGTAAACAAACCACCACAATTATGTTTTCTTTTATAAGAATCTAGATAACAAAGAGGACCCTAAGAGAAAAATACATAAATCTACATAGGAAGGTGAAAAAAGACAAGATCTTCTGAGTAAATGGGAGTGTGTGGGTTACAGGAGAAGGTAGAAGAGGAGACGAGAGGTAGAGAGGGGAGTGGAAAAAGAGTATAGCTCAATAAAAACAATAAAAAAGAGTCACAATGGTCACGGTATCTCTTCAAATCAATAGAAACTGTAATGGAAACACCAATGTATTCTAGGACCCAACCTTCAGTGCCCAAGCTGGAAGACTTCAAAGGAGATATGAAACCATGGTTGGAATCAATAGTTTCAGAGACCTCTGAAAAATCAATACAGTCAACTCAAAGAACCCTGGTGTTCTCATGCAAGTTTCCCTGAGAGTTCTCACACGAGTGATCTGAGAGCTGAAGTGTCAAGGACTGTGACCTGGTCTTAGATATATTGTCTGAATAAAGGGTTTTTGCCTGGTTGGTCTGGTTTTATCTCATAATGGAGGTGTAGTGACAAGTAGTCAGAGAGTCTGTGCTCAAAAGACCCTTTTGGCAGAATATAAGTAACTAAAAGGTTTAAAGGAGATGTTCAGACTAGGGGTCTGTTTTCTGTCTCAGAATACTGGTTATTGGAAGCTGTGTTTCTGTAGAACATTCAAAGTCAAAAGTCCAATATTTTATAAGAAAATTTTGAAACCAAACCAAAGAAGGCTTAGTAATTTACAAAACAATACTAAAAGCTTTAGTTGGAAAAACAGGTTTGGTAAAGTGTTTGTAAGTTTTGTACTTTACCTTGTACTCTGAAGAATTACAAATACACAGCAAAATCAGTAATACTTACTATCACAAATAGATACAGATATAGATATAGACAGGTGTGTTTTATACAATAAACTGCCATTTACTTTGAAAACAAAATTTAGAATCTTTAATTTTAGACCTATTATAAGTTTAAAAAACAGTATTAATGACCATAACCATACTTACCAATCACTGCACAAATGTATCTCACATATTTAATTCCCTTCTTTAACTAGAGTTATAAAGGAGTCACTTAAAGATTTGGACCTGAAGGAGGATTCCAGCAACACCCTGTCCCCATGCCATGTGACTGGGACTGGTGGAAATCAATGAATAACAGCCCTGGCTTTCTAGTTCAGGTTTGCAAGAGGGCTCCAGCAACACCTCTGCACCAGCCAGGAGCCAGTCCCCAGGCAGGTTGGGCACTGATATGATCTCTTTATGATGAGAAAGCTTAGTCCTGCCCAGGGCCAGGATGGTCTAAGCAGAACAAGAAGACCCATATGCAGGCCTGGGGCAACCGGCCCCAGGCTCAGAGGAGAAAACACTGGCCCACTCAGCACTTTGTGGTGCAGGCAGATGGGCACTGCTGTGGTGAGCAAATGTATGGTGTGGTATGGGAGAAAGAGATATAAACTGAATGGTTCATGTCCTGTGGACATAGGCATACCTAAAGAGGCAAAAAGAGGGCAAGTGGGCAGAGGTGGATGGCTCAGTCGCACAGGGCCATGGTGATGTCTGGGTCTGGGATGCTGCTGAGGCCCATGACTGGGTTCATGGTTCTGATGCAGATTTAGTTTCTATTGATGTCTGTGGCTCCTGATACCACCAAAGGCCAAAGGATCTGGCTGTACAGAATTGGCTATGCAACACTAGGGAGAACTGTTTCTGACCCCACTGGCTGAAGCACTCAGGAAAGCTGGCCCTGCTCCTCACCTGGGCAGCATAATAGAGTTGACCCTATTTGCAGGGGCATGGACAAACTGTCCCTGAGTGCATGGAATTGGGAAAGCAGGTTACACCCCTCTAGTATGTCATGTGGCGGCATGGGTGAGGGAAAGATTCTCTCCTCCTCTGATGCCTTGTCACCTGCAGCAGGTGGGGGAACATGACCCAACCCCTCACCAACTACAGTCTTTGAGAGAATGGGTCCTGTGCCTCGCTGGGGCAGCACAGTAGAGTTGACCTTGTAGACAGGGGTACAGGTGATTGATTCAGTCCTGAGGGCATGAGAGGGACCTAGCTGGTTCCACCTCCCTCAACTGTGGTGTTGTGGTGAGAGCAGGGGAAAGATGCCCTCCCACCTCGCCCCTACCACTATAGCATGAATAATAAAAACCCAGAGACAGATATAGGAGTTAAAGGTGAAGATCAGAGAAGCAGAGCAGTTTCACCACTATAGAGACTTATTACCTCTACCAATGCTACCAGTGCTCACACCAAAGGGGTGATCCTCAGACTGCCTAGACTGCACTGTCTCCACCAAACCTCAGACTCCACACTCCAATGAGTTCCTCTCCCCTCCCCCTTTATATTCTTTTCTCTACCCAGTCATATTATTCCTGTCTCCACCACCCAAGTGCTGAGATTAAAGGTGTGGGATCTCAAGTGCTGGGAACAAAAGTGTGTGACTCCCAAACACTAGGATTAAAGGTGTGAGCCACCACCATCACCTGGATCTGTTTCTGAATCAATTTCATGCAGTCCAGGGTACCCTTGTACTCACAAAGTTCCATCTGCCTCTGTCTCACAAGTCCTGGTATTAAAGATGTGTGCCATCACTACCTGGCCTCTAGTGTCTTAGCGTTACACTATGATCTTCAGGCAAGCTTTATTTATTAAAAAACAAATAAAATATAACTACATACCACCTTCAGCTTTCAACGGAACTGGCGTCTTTATCAGTAGTAGCAACACTTGGGAAAGTGAGCCTGCACCTTGTGTGGACAGCACAACAGATCTGACCCTGTTGATGAGGCACAGGTGAGCCAATCCTGAGAATGTTAGGGTATAAAACCTAACTCCACCCCTCATCTACCATATGGTGGCATGGGCTGTGGAGATATGCACTCCCCTCCCATCAAGGCCTGAGGCAGGTAAGAGAGTTGGCCCTGAGGTCATAAGAGCAAGCTAAGTTCACCTACTCAGAAAAACAGGCCCTGAACCTCACCTGCACAGCACAATAGAGGCAAGACTGTTGGAGGAGGAGGGAGGGGAGAGCCAGGCCTGAAATCATGAGCATGGGAGAGCTGTCACCACTACTTGCCTGCTATGTGGTGGCAGTGTGGGTGAAAAAGAGATGCTCCCTCATCTCCCACCCCTCATCGCCTGTGACAGATGAGGGAGCTCACTCTCTTCTTGCAATCTACGGCACTCAAGAAAGTAGGTCCTGTTTCTGGCCTGGGCAGCACGGTAGAGCCAACGCTGTTGATAGAGGCATGGGTGAGATAGCTGGCCATACCCCCTCTTCTGCCATGTGGTAGTGAGGAAGAGGGAAAGATGCCTTCTCCCTCCCTGACCCTGCCATCTGTGGTGGGCAATGGAGCTGACCCTTACCAGCTGCAGCTCTCAGGAAAGTGTACCCTGTACCTCATTTGGGCAGCACAGTAGAGCTGACCCTGTTGGCAGAAGTATGGGTGAGCCATCCCTGATATGATCATGGGAAAGCTATCCCCATTACTTAACTGTCATGTGGCAGCATGGGTGAGGAGAGATGTCCTTTCCCATAGATCTCTGAGGGAGGTGGAAGAGCTGACCTTGAGGTCATAAAAGGGGGAGAGTTGTCCCTGCACCTTATCAGCTGAAGTACTTGGGAGAGTGGTCCCTACACCTCACCTGGACAACAAACTAGTGTTGCCCTGAAAGTGTGTAGGGGGGAACTGACCCTGAGGACATGAAAGTGGGGCAATTGGCCCTGCCCCACACTCATCGCTGCAAGATATGAACTAGGTAGGGCAATTAAGGGAAGCTCACACTGATGGTGAAGTCAGGGAAAAGCTGGTGGAGTGACCAACCCTAGAACTACCCATTCCCAAAAAAGAGGGTTATGTGTTGACCCATCCCAACATCCACCCCACCTGTGATCTGCTGGAGCATGGGGGGATGAGAGAGGGGGTGGTCAGTCTTACAGACACAGA
The DNA here is from genome assembly GCA_028555095.1 of Dicrostonyx torquatus. Lineage (NCBI taxonomy): Eukaryota > Metazoa > Chordata > Mammalia > Rodentia > Cricetidae > Dicrostonyx > Dicrostonyx torquatus. Next base: position 1,950,502 of record JAQHUG010000121.1, read on the forward strand.
GCTCCTGTGTAGCAATGGGATGTCCAGTAAGAGTCCCAATGAGGGACCAGCACTGATAGTGTAACAGAAACCCGGGGCCTCCAATCAGATTGTTTCTTTGCAATGAACACCTGCATGTGAAACTAAGTCGATAAAGGGGTTTATTGAGTGACTCACTGTGTCACACTGTAGCTTCCATGGTGAGATCTTTCCCCTCTCCCTTTTACCCATTTTTTTTCTATTAAATTTTATTTTGTTTTATTGGAGGGAGGAGATGGGTGGGATTGGGAAGCATGATGTGAACGACACACGAATAAATAAAAAGAAAGTTTAAAAATATTTGGACCTATGTAGGCAAGATGGCTCAATGTATAAAGCATAACCTGAGTTCAGTTCCCAGAACATAAATGGTGGAAAAGAACAGATTCCCCAAATCTGACCATGTACATGATATGGTGGGCACAAGTCAACAAGATACCAATATCTACACCCACATGATAAATAAATGTAATAAAAATTAAGTTTTAAATTTATTCTTCTCTCATATATTACACCTGGACTGTAGTTTCCCCTCCCTCCTCTCATCCAAATCCTTTCCCTCACCTCCCCTCTCTGACAGGTCCACTCCTCCTCCTTTCCCTATAGAAAAGGGCAGGTCTCCCATAGATACCAACCAAACATGGCATAACAAGTTGCAGTAAGACTAGCCTTTCCTTATACTCAGGCAGGATGAGGTGACCCAGTAGAAGAAAAAGCGTCCCAAAAGCATGTAAAAGAGTTAGGGACAGCCCCCTCTCCCACTATTAGAAGTTCCACAAGAAGACTAAGCTATACAACTGGAACATATAAGCATAGAGAGCCTAGATCAGACCCATGCAGGCTCCTGGATTGTCACTTCAATCTCTGTGAGACCCTATGAGCCCTGCATAGTTGATTCTGTGGGCCTTGTCCTCTTGGTATCCTCAACCCGCCTGGCTCCTACAATTCTTCCTCCCCCTCTTCTGTGGGATTCCCCAAACTCTGCCTAATGTTTAATTGTATGTCTTTGCATCTGCTCCCATCAGTTGCTGATGAAGCCTCTCTGATGACTATAGGGCTAGGTATCAATCTATGAGTATAGCAGGGTATCATTAGGAAGCATTTCATTGATTTTGTTGCTGTTGATAGTGTTTGGGTCTATCCTAGGTCTCTGGGCCATCCAGCCTCTGGTTCCTAGCCCTCCAGGCATTGTCAAGTATAAGATCCTCTTGTGCCTGGGTCTCAAGTTGGACCATTCATCAATTGACTACTCCCCCAAGTTCTGCAAAATCTTTACCTCAACACATCTTACAGGCAGAATAAATTGTAGGTCAAGGTTTTGTGGCTGGTTTGTTGGTCCAATCCCTCCACTGGAAGCCTTGCCTAGAACAGGAGATGGTTGGTTCTGGCTTCATATTAAGAGTCCTAGTTATGGTCACCCTCATAGATTCCTGGGAATTTCCATTGTACTAGGTTTCTACCCTGTCTCCAAAATGCCCCCCAATTCCAGTCATCTCTCCCAGTACTCTCTCCCTCCATCCTTTAATATTTTAACCCAAATTTATATTCAAATGACCCTTTACTGTACTAAAATCCTGACAAGTTTAACAGAAAGCAAAGGAGCTCCTTTGACATATTGTTAAATTCTTATTATTTAAAATTGTAGATCAATATTTTAAGAATGTCTAGTTGTGTTAAACCTGAAGAACTAGAAAATTTTATAAACAGTCTTTTAATCATAGCCAACATAATTACATATCATAAGATAAATCTTTAATAAGCCTCTTACAACTATGTAAAACTTTAGAAACTTTTTTAGATTTTTGCAATGAAAACACAATGTTTAGATTGATAAGATAATGTCAGATATCATATTATGTCAATATATGTTATTAATGACCTCCACAACTTATCAAAATACAGATAACTAATTGTGGGGTACCCAGACCCACTGGATACATATGCAACACAACTCCTGCACCTGAAGCTCAGGTAACATTGTAGAATAGGTAGGGGAAAGAGTGTAGGAGCCTGAGGGTCAAGAAGTCTGGTGTGATATTCTGTCTTTTAGAGATGACAAGGGAACTGTAGAAAGGAAAAGTCTCATGGGGCCTACAAAAACAACTACAGGTAACTAAGGACTGCTAAGAGAGGGAGAATCAATTGATTGTAAGAGTTAAGCTCTGAAAGCATATATACACAAATAACATGAAAAGATCTCAGCAAGTTGTACTTACGCATATATGCATTTATAGATGTAACAATAACAATTAAAGAAAAGATAGTCATTTATTTGGAAAGGAACAAGGAAGAGATACATGGGAGGGATTGGAGGGAGGAAAATAAAGGGGAAATAGTGTAATTATATTTTGTTTTAATAAATAAAATATATATTTAAAATTAATATAATAAAAAATAAAATATTTGTACTGGAGAAATAATAGGTAAAGTATACAAATAAAATGTTTCTTCTGGAATAAAAATAGAAAAAAATGTAAAGCATCCCAATTGGAAAAGAATTATTACCATTTGTAGATTAAATTATTTTATATGTATAAATTGCTAAAGAATATACACATAGAAAAATCAGCTCAAACCAATAAATTTGACTAAGTTACAGAATATTAAATAAATATACTAAAAGATGTATATTTATATGTGTAGAATAATGAGTGATCCAAGAACAAAATTAAGAAAATTCCAATAATAATATTAATAGACAAATACTATAAACTAAATGTGAAATATTATCAATATTTATAAAATAAGTATTATTTATTAACAATTATATTATTACATAAGTATAAATAAATTATATTGAATAAATATTATTTGAAATACATAAAATAACTTTTATGTATTTCAATAATATAGAAAATATAAAGGAATAAATTAACCAGGGAGACAAAGACTTGTATATTTTAAACTACTAAATATTTTTTAAAGAAAAAATTTAAATATCCAAAAAATGATAAAAATTCCTATGTTTATGTATTGGCAAATGTCATTTTGTTAGCATATCAATACCATTCAAGAAGTACACAAATTTTATGCAAATCCTATTAAAACCTGCTGTATACTGTAAAGATTTGTTACTCATGTTGATTTAATAAAATGCTGATTGGCTAGTAGCCAGGCAGAAAGCATAGGCAGGGCAAGCAGTCTAGGAGAATTCTGGGAGGAGGAAAGGCAGAGAATCTGTCACCAGCCAGGTGCAGAGGAAGCAAGATGAAAATGCCTTACAGAGAAATGTAGCAAGTCCTGTGGATAAACATAGACAAGAATTATGGGTTAATTTCAGTTATAAGATCTCATTAATAATAATCCTAAGCTTAGTGAGATAACCCAGACCCATATTCATATTCATATATGGTATGTACTCACTCATTAGTGGACTCTAGCCATAAACAAAGGACATTGAGCCTATGGATCACAAGCTTAGAGAAGTCAAATAGCAATGTGAACCCAAAGAAAAACATATATAGATACTCCTGGAAATTGGAAGCAAACAAGATTGTGGAGCAAAAGTTGGGAGTACGGGGTGAGGGTAGGGGTGTGGGTGGGGAAAGGGGAGAGAGGGAAGGAGAAGGGAGAAGGGAAGGACTGGGGAGAGCTTCGGGGAGTGGGAGGGTTGAGATGGAGGAAGGGCGGATATTGGAGCACGAGAGAAGATATCTACATTAAGGGAGCCATTTTAGGGTTGCAAGAGACTTGGTTCTAGAGAGGATCCCAGGAATCCATGGGGATGTCCTCAGCTAGGTCCTTGGGCAGCAGAGGAGAGGGTGCCTGAACTGGCCTTGTCCCATTGTCACATTGATGAATATCTTGAGTATCACCATAGAAATTTCACCCAATGGATGGAGATAGAGACAGAGACCCACATCCACATCAGAACAAAGGACTGAGCTCCCAAGGTGCAGTCAAAGAGCAGAAGGTGGGAGAAGATGAGCAAGGAAGTCAGGACCGCGAGGG
>JAQHUG010000121.1:1969285-1979937 GCA_028555095.1 Dicrostonyx torquatus
GGAAGCAGGGGGAGGGCAGTGGGGTAGTGGGGGAGCGGGAGGGCCGGGAACAAGGGGAGTAAATGTAAATTTTTCTTTTAACAATAAAAAAAAATAAAATAAAATAATCCATCTCCGAAAGTCCAAAGTCTCTCAACTGATGAATCTTGTTAAATAAAAAAAAAAATAAGTTTTCTCTGTGAGTTCAAGGCCAGCACGGTCTAGAAGAGCTAATTCCAGGACAGACACCAAAGCTACAGAGAAATCCAAAATAAGCTTTATATTTCTTATTAAAAGAGGGGAGAACCAGAAAAAACACAGTCATAAGCAAATGAAAGCAAGCAAAACCAAGCTTTAGCAGTGCAAATAACAGTGTACAATATCTGGGGCTCACTTGCTGAAGATCTTCTGGGTACCAAAGGGACAGTCATCACTGCAGCACATGCAACTTGCCACCTTGTCTCAGGATGATTCCACACCACACCTGGTGCTTCTTTGGCATCTCTAACGTTCTGGAGTCTCTACTGCAACTGATGCAGCTCTTTCACCAATGTTGGCCTTTCACAGTGGCAAGCCTTAGTTTGTCTCCGGGAGACCTTCATTCCTGCAGTTCTCATGCTACTAAAACCAGTAATACATCAAAACTTTGATTACCAAAGTTTTGAAATGGATTACTGGCCCCCTCTGACGGAAAGATTTGTGTGTTGACATTGACAAAATACTCCCAAAAATTTTCAACTTAATGATTCAGTCTCTTCTTAATTACAGCAGAATTCTCATAACCAGCTAATTAGCACTGATTGTCAAAGCATAACAAGTTACTTCTGTGGTTCTGGTCTCTTATTAATTACAGCTAATTCTTCACCCCCAGATGACCAGAAACCACAAATTAATAATTAAACGATCACACAAACTATTCTGATAGTCTTTGCTTGCCTCTGAACTTTCACAAGCCAGGCCTCCATCATCTTCATCACTCACCACATTCTTATCTTCAAAGTTCCTACAGAACAGCCCATTAATCTCTGAGCACTGATGGCTTTTCCAGCTCAAAGTTTGGAGGACTTCCACAATCCCGCCCAAAATAATATGGTGGGGTTTGTCAAAACAATACCCCACCCTTAGTACCAATTTCCAAACTAGTTTTTTCTTTTGCTGTGAAAAACATCATGACCAAAAGCAAGATGGAGAGCAAAGGGTTTATTTCATGTTACAGATTGGCGTCATGAAATGAAGTCATAGAAGGAACTCAGGGCAGAAACCTGGAGGCAGAGGCTATGGAGGATTGCTACTTACTGGCTTGTTCTTTGTGACTAGCTTAGTCTGCTTTCTTACATAACCCAGAACTTATGGCCAAGGGTGTCACAGCCTGCAATGGGCTGGGACCTCTCACATCAATCATTAATTTAAAAAAAGTCCCAGCAGACTTGCCTATAGGCCAATCTGACGGAGGCATTTTTCTCCCTATTCCCAGATGACCTTATCATATATGCCAAGTAGGCAAAATACCTTGTTTACCATGTATCAAAGGTCCGAGAGTCAGCTATGACTAATATTACAGAGCATCAGTATAAAACATGTACATGACCACAGAAATTTCTATTAGTCAATGCTAGATAGTAGAAAAACAAAGTGAGACTTTGGCTTGTACCATCTATAACACCAATAGTCATATCAATAATGAATTGTATTTTATGCTTAATAATATGCAAACTAGCTTTTTATTTTAATTCATCTAATTCAGCTATTATTTAGTTAGCAAACTGTGTGTGCTTATTACTTTAATTTTTTTTTTTTTTACCTTTTTGTTTTTTCCAGACAGGGTTTCTCTGTGTAACAGCCCTGGCATTTTGTAGACTAGGCTGAACTCAAACTCACAGACATCTGCCTGTCTCAGCCTCCTGAGTGCTGGGATTAAAGTCATGTACCACTACTGCCCAGCTTATTTTTATTTTTATGTATTTATTAACAGTTCACTGAAAAAAAAGATTCAAACATGACAAGGATGTAAGCCCATACTGGTAATGTGGTGGTTTGAATAAAAATGACCCCAATAAGATCATATATTTGAATCCTTAGGGAGTGGCACTATTAAAAGGATTAGGTGGTGTGGCTTTGTTGGGGTAGGTGTGGCCTTGCTGGAGGAAGTGTGTCACTGCAGGTGGGCTTTTAGGTTTCAAAAACTCAAGCCAGGCCTAGTTACTCTCTCTTCCTGCTGTCTGTAGATACAAATATAGAATTCTCAGCTACTTTTTTAGAACCATGTTTGTCTACATGCCACTATGCCATGCTTCTCACCATGACAATGGAATAAACCTGTGAAACTGTAAACCAGAACCAATTAAATGCTTTCTTTTGTAAGAGTTCCTATGTTCATGGTATCTCTTCGTAACAATAGAACTTTGACTAAGACAAGTGCAATGTTGCAAGTAGGCAGAAAAGGAAGCGTCTGACTCTGCTTGAGATGGAAGAGCGGGAAGAAGCTGAGTAATGTCTTGAAAATGCATAGCACTTTTATAGACAATATATTGAAAGAAGAAAATTCTCTGTATAAGGAAACAGTATGTGCAGACCCACTGTGGTACACATTTTCACTTCTGTGATGGGTTTATCATGGGTTAAGTATTTTGTGTAGGAGTAGATAGATGATCAGTGACTAAAAATGAGACTATGAAAATATAAATAAATTTACAATCCCATAGGTATCTGTGTTTTTCAAAGTCTGTCAGTCACAATTCAACCATAAAAAAAGCAGAACAAGTAGGATTACATATTATTTCAGGAAATTAGCTTATACAATAGTTGCGACCAGCTAGACAAGTTCAAAATGTATTGGGCAGTCTTGAACTCTTGAAGAGCAAGGTGAAGCTGTAATCAAAAGGTTGAGATCTACACAAAATATTCTAACAGCATGAAAGCCCTGATAGTATTTATCATGTGCTCTATTATGTCCCCATTGTTTCATGCAATTCACGAAATCTTGATGTCACCATTGTGCATTTTTTTATACATTCAAGGCATTCTTCCTATTTCTAACTTCCACCAGAACAAATTTTGTCTTGTATAGACTTCACCACTGCTGGAAAACCTTTCACTTCCTCAGGACAATAAAGCAGAGAAGGAAGGGTCTCATGAGAAGGCCTACTATAAATATTATGAGTTAGAAATGAAAAAGAGAAGCAGCTGTAAAAAATGGCTCATTGCTCAATCAATACTCTCCCCTTCACCCACTGTGTGTGTCTGTGTGTGTGTGCATGTGTGTGTGAATTGATTCCAGAGCTTTATACACACTAAGCAAATGTCCTACCACTAAACTACATTTATCACATCTTAATGGTCTGTCATTAAATTGATCACTGGGATGTCAGCTTATTTATAGACAGAATGTCTATTCAGAATCTCATTCAGGTGTAATTTACAGTACTTGATATTTTGTTTTAAAAAAGAAAAAAGTACTGTACATGAATAATATTTAGCAAATAATGTCACAAAACATCTGATTTCATTGACAGTTTTGCCTGAGGTGAATTTCCCTGGAACCAAACAGGCTTGTCACCAACGCTTTCTTTGGGAGTTGTTGCATTTATGAAATGCAACCTCTTTCCTACTAAGGGAAATTTGGCCATTAGTAAGGATTTTGTTTTCAATTAGAGGTTCAGGAACAAGGCTAACCTTTTTAAAAGAAATTAAATATTGTGTCATTTCTTGAGAAGTTATTGTCCCTCGAGGTGGAACAGAAAGAAAATTATTCTCATTTATTTCAGTGTTACTAAAATACCATTGGAAAGTTCCAGAATAGCTAAACTATGAGAGAATGGGAAAGCTCTACATATTACTTAGAATTTGCATTTACATGAAAATTATATAAATTACATGTAATTATATGAATTGCAATTGTATGAATAATTAAAAGTTATTAAAATCTTTCAGATGATTTCATGCACCTCTTCTTTTTTGCCATGTGAGATGCTCAGACCACATTCCAGTTTGTTTTGTTTTGTTTTTTCATTAAAACATGCATTCTGTACATAATGATTTTGAGGCCATTCTAGGCTACAATGCCCAAGTCTGAAAAAAAATTTAAAAACATGCTCTCTGGATATTCTAATTTGAGACACTTATTGGGAGTGATCATAAATCATAGTTACCTGGATTAACAATAGCCTGCATTTTAAAGACTGATCCTTCATTGTTGGATGAAAGACTACAGTTTCTACAAAAAAAAGCTGTCAATAGGCATATAAAACAAAAGAAGTGTTATTGGGATGGAGAGTATCTGTTTTCATCCTTAACATTTCCTTCTTTCTGCTATCTTAGTGTCTAGTTTATCTGTGTTTTAGCTCAGTAAAGCGTAAAAGCAGTCTTTTTGCTCTCTCCCTCCTCTTTTAAAGTAATAATTTTCAACTATAAATTTCTATTTCAACCCTTATTTTAAAAAGCTGTGCTTTCATTTTCATTTGTTTCTAGATATTTTCTAATCTCTGTGTTAGCTGACGGACTCAAATCTCTTAGCATAGAGGAAAGTAATAAATTTCAAATATGGTTTCCTTTGTCTTTTCTACTTGTAAAATGAGAATACAGGTTGAGTCACTATTTCTTCAAAACCACACTGTGCAGAGGTGGGGAGTCCATGGGCATAGAATGAGTCAAAGTTGCATAGAATTTCTGCTACATTGAGTGTGTTTGTTTGATTACTGTCAATGTCTTGTTTCTAGAGTTCTTATAAAGGTATTTAGGGTAATTTTCAGTTATTTGCTTAGTATTTCTGCCTGGATGGATAGAGTCAGTTTCAAGAGCTTGCTATGCTTCCAAATCTTGATGATTTCAATGTCACTCTTAATAGGGATTAAGAAAGGTAAGATTCACAAATTGTGGGCTGTTGATGTCTTATTATTATGAATGTTTTCTACTTTGTCACCTGAGTTACTCTATGTACTAGGTAAGTGAATATATGACTACGAACTGTAATCAAGTATTTATAACCTTATAAACCAATAAACCATATATTCCACCCAAGGGTCTACTCGTATGCCTGTTGTAATGATAGCAACTTGATCAGGAAAATCTCCGAGGTAACTACTACATCTTTCTGTCCATTCACAAACTCTAATGCTTGAAAATTTCGTAAGGAATTGGTGCCTTCAGTTTGAATAACAGAGACAGTTGTTAAGATACATTTGTATACTGTACATCTTTCTTTGCAAAGCTAGGTTCCCTTAGAGTCTATTTTTACTTCTCTTAAATTGTCCTTTTGTCTTAACTAATGTCTCACTGACATAAAATATTATAAATTTATATTTGTTTCCACTGGAGAACTTTGGGACCCATAAATATCCTTTATGCCTTTTCAGATATCAGTTGCTCCCACGAAAAAAATGATTCAACCCATCCTTCTCTCTTTGGATTATTCAACATGTGACAGTTTTTAGTTATGTTTCATAGTTTGTACAACATAAGCACTTGAGAAACAGAAGCAAAGAATCACAAGTTTAAGGCCAGGCCAGCATCCATAGCAAGTTCTAGATCAGTCAGAGGTACGTAGTGAGACCCTGTCTCAAAAAATGACTAATTCTTTTTCAACCACACTAGAGAAGAATTCTTGGAGTTCATATTTAAATTAGATCCGAGGAAGTTATTATTAACTATGATGACAGAAAAATCTAGATTCATCAACAAGGTCCAGTCAGTTCTTTTTAAAACAATTTAAGATTCAAATAAACATCTTGACATTTCTCTAGGTAATAGAGAGAAAAAAATAGGGGAAAAAGAAAGAAGGGGGGAGAAGGACGGAGAGGGAATTATTGCTACAAATGGGGAGGTTTAGTTCCAGTTTGACACAAAAAGAGAAAAAGAGCCTATGTCTTGACTTTCATTGTGAATCCTTAAAATATATTAAAGATGTTGTGCTTTGATTTTGCATTTTTTAAAGCATAATTTGAAGCCAAAGAGGAAGAAACTCCTCCTCATAACCAAGGAAGAGGGATGTTTTGTTTTCAATACCCTTCTTCCTCTTCCTTCCCAGAATCTAAAAGGCTCTGCAAGACCCAAAGCTGACCTCAGCTCAATTGAACTTATCTTAAACTCTTAGCCCAACTTCTCTTGTTCAAGTAGAAAGCGCTTGGTATGGCATATACAAGACTCTAACTTTTCTTTTTAAATAAGACTTTACTTTTTTTAAAAGAGAGGAACGTATCTGTTTTTAACTGGTAATGTCAAATTAAAAAAACAGCTTAGTTGAGGCAGGACTGAGCTCCTCCCCTTGCTTCAAGGCTGGGCAAGGTAATCCAGCATGGGGAACAGGTTCCCAAAAGCCACTTAAGCACCAGGGGCAAGATTTGATCTCACTGCTAAAAGCCCCACAAAGAGACCAAGCTACACAACTGTCACAAACATGCAGAAAGCCTAGGTCAGTCTCATGGAGGCTCCCTAAGGGTTGCTCCAGAGTCCATGTGCTCCAAGGAGCTCAAGTCAGCTGTCTCTGTGGGTTCCACTGTGCGGACCACACTGGTCTGGCCTCAGGCACTGCGCTTTGTTCAAGCCCATGGGAGGCTAGCCCATTTCTGAAAGGAGAGGGAGGAGGAGTGCTTAGGGAGAGGGGCAAAATCCAGCTGAGTTCAAGCCCTGCTCGGTGGTGCATAATTGCAATACCAGAACTGAAGAGGCTGCAACAGGAAGTCAAGAGTTTGAAGCCAGTGTGAAATACATAGAAAGTTCCAGGTCATCTCCGGCTCTAGATAAACAAAAACAAACAAAACAAAAATCAGCTAAGAAAGCAGCCAAATCCAGAGCATTTGCCAGTGCTGGCTAGTTTTATATTAACTTAACACAAGACAGAGTCATTTTGGAAGAGGGATCTTCAACTGTGAAAATGTCCCCACCACATCGGTCTGTGAGTGTGGGGGTGTCTGCAAATGCCATGACCAGCAGAGCAGTGATCAGTGTGAAGCAAGAAGTCTGACTTTCTAGAGTCTAACATCAGCAATTTATTTAGGTACATGTAAGATCAATACAATTTGGAAAAAAAAGACTTTCTGGTATAACACAAGTCTGTGAGTACAAGGAGGCATAATTACATTGAAACTTTTCTCAAAGTGCACATCTCTTCTTCCATGAAGATAAATTCTAAAGATAGGCTGCATGTGTTATCTTAATATCTAGATAGCCTAGAGGAAGGATCTGGTGTTGTCTGGGTCATACAGATAGCATAGAGATCACCTAGACCATTAACCACTCTCATCCTGTTTATGGAAGCCCCTGGACATACAGATAGTGCAAAAGTCACCTAGACTATCAACTATCTCCAGTCCTGCTTGTGGGAGCAAGCCCGGGGGAACAGCTGGTGGTACAGACAGCCCAGAGATCACCTAGACTAACTAGCCATCTCTGGTCCTGTTTGTGGGAGGTTGGGAGAGCTAGGTATGATCTGGTCCTATGCAGAGTACAAAGGTCACCTATGCTATAATTACCTACCTCAATTCCCAGCCATCTGGCCAAAAAACAGGTTATGCATCTCTTTCCTTGGAAGGACAATGCTGTGCATTTATCATTCCTAGGTTCCCTAGTATTTATGTGTGAATTCAAGGACCTTTGTGCTCCCAACACCTGGGCAAGCCTGTGGTGTATTTTTTGATTGATGTGGGAGAGCCCAGCTCACTGTAGATTTTACCACACCTGAGCTGGTAGTCCTGGGTGCTATAAGAAAGCGAGCAAGCCAGTAAGAAACCCTCCTCCATGACTTCTACATCAGTTCCTGCCTTCAGATTTCTACCTTGAGCTCCTGTTCTGACAACCTTGGATGGCACACTACAAGCTATAAGATGAAATCAACCATTTCCTCCCTAAGTTGACTTTGGTAGTGATTTTTTTTTTATTGCAGCAGTAGAAACCGCAACTAAGAAACTACCCTTCGAAGACTAAAATAAATAATAAATGCACATTTGCTTATATTTGCATTAAAAAGTGAAGGTACACTTTTATTAGTGGTAACTGAAGAACAATGAGAACTGAACAATTGGAGAACAAAGATAAAAGATAATTTATATGATATAAACTAGTTTACTTTGTTTAGTTTGTTTTAGATTCATTTCATTCATTTTTTTTTATGTGTAAGAGTGTTTCCCTGCATGTGTGAATGTTAGCACATATGTTCCTGGTACCCTCAGGGGTCAAAAAAAGGGGTCAGATTACCTAGAACTGGAATAAGTCACCATGTAGGTGAAAGGAACCAAACCTGGGTCCTCTGTAAGAGCAGGCAGTGACTTAACTACTAAGCCATCTTTTCAGCATCTATACACTAATTTGTATATCTATATATATATATATACATATATATTTATTTTCCACCTATGTGAATAACTCAACTATTCAGAACATCAAATAGTATGTTAAAATTTAAATGTAATTTTCACTCTGTGGGCACCTTTGATTTTCTTCTTCATGTCAGTATATCTTCTATATTTCTCAAATCTTCTACAGCAAAAATATATGGCTTACATTATACAGAAAATACCTCAAAACTTAAATTACATGAACATGTAGTTTTGCTTCCTGAGAAAGAGAAGCAGATGAAACCAGCCTGAGATAGCCTTTCTCACTCATGGATTATTTATCTTCACACTTCGAATTATTTACCTTCAAAATAGATGATGCCTACAGACCTGTCTCCTTTTCCATTTACCTCTTAAGGCTCCATTCTTTAGCCTTGCAAATACAGCATCAGAATACAAAACAGTTATATAATTCGAATAAAATGTGAAGATACCCAAGTAAATTGTAATTTAAGATAAAGAAATAATTTTAACATGAAACTACACTAAATTCTCCCTGCTTAATTGAAATTCCAACCTCACTGCTTGGCTTTTTTTGTTTTTGTTTTTGTTTTTCGAGACAGGGTTTCTCTGTGGCTTTGGAGACTATCCTGGAACTAGCTCTTGTAGACCAGGCTGATCTCAATCTCACAGAGATCCGCCTGCCTCTGCCTCCTGAGTGCTGGGATTAAAGGCATGCGCCACCACCGCCCAGCTTTGGTTTTTTATTTTAAGTTTTGCAAGTCTGACAACTCCAGAAATGAGCATACTGAACAAAGGATGCCACCTTGTAAAGAGCCTCAGCACATTAAGAAGGTTGCTTAGACAGTACTCTTTAATAAACTTGTTGGAGTGGGAATGAGGGTTCAAATCCTCATCTAGCAAGCAATGGTAAGAACCTGTCTTCTAAGGAAAACGGAGTCTCTAATGTTCAGGGCTCTCATTTCCATTAGCTGGAAACTCAAGAAGATGGCTGCTTTGGATGTTTCTGCCTTTAAGTCATCTGTATCTGGTTAAAGCACAATGTCTCATCGTTAGAGACCAGGCAATTGTGAACATTATATGATTAACAAACATTAAGCACTTACGGTGTGCTAGCATCAATCTATGTAATTTATATGTATTGATCCATATTCTCTTCATTAATAACTGTACATGCATCCTTTTACTACCTCTTTTTACATATGAGGAAACAATGTTCAGCAACAATAAGTTATCCAACTTAAAGGGTCAAAAATGGTAATTTTGGAATTCAAATTTAGATTTCATGGCCATCTAGAGTCTAGATATGTGACAACTTAGTACTCAACAGTATATTCTGAAATGATAGGAAATCAGACAAAGAAAGATCCATAAGGCCTGGGCTGTTTAGGAAATGCCCAATTGAAGGTGCAGAGCTTATGCAGGAGCTTGAAAACAAAGCAAATAACAGGTGTAATGAATGAGAAGAAATTGTATTTTCAATGGGTAAAAAAAGCTTGAAGAGAAACCTAGCAGGAAAATAAGAATGAAGGATGAAGATTTATACCAAATGGGTAAATTCATTTATACTAATAAAAGTATATAAACATAGCATTAAGTACAATTCAAATGTATTTGCTTGAATATTTTAATGAGTTGAAGTATTAGAATGAAGGCTATTCATAGGGATATTGCAGTTAATAAGATAGAAGTAATTTTGTTTTCCCAGGTATAAAATCAAAAAATGCCTTATTTATTGAGACACAAAGTAAGATGAAAAAAGAAAACCAGGTATTAGTCTTGTCTTCCTACTTGTATGGTCAATATACAATAGTTAAAATTTTTAATCTTTTAATCTTCTTTCATGAATACTGTGAAATAATCTTTTCCTATAGAGACTAAATTATCACTGAGCTAGTCTAATTTGGCACTTTTGCTGTCTTTGAACTGACTACACAAAACTTTTTACATTTGGGATTGTTTTACCTCAGAAGTAGGGTTCCTTCCCATTACTTCCCCCTTTCCAAACCTGCCCTACCTACTCGGTCAGAGCTTGACATATAGTTTACTTTTATGAGTCAGTTCAGAGTGTTAAGCTTCAAAAACTTGAAGAAACAATGACAATTAAGTCTGAAACTACTTCATGCAAGGTAGATTGCTTCAGGAAAAGAGCATATCCAGCCCCTTGGAGAGGGCTTCCTATCTACCCAACCCACCGGAGGAGAAGGGACCATGCGGCAGGCCCTTGGAGAGGGCTACTGATCCAGCCACCCCCACCGGAGGAGAAGGGCCCGTGCAGCAGGCCCTTGGAGAGGGCTTCCGATCTAGCCACCCCCACCGGAGAAGTCGGCCCGTTTGATTGAGGTAAGCCCTTGGAGAGGGCATCCGATCTAGCCACCCCCACCG
>JAQHUG010000121.1:1985801-1996449 GCA_028555095.1 Dicrostonyx torquatus
CCATCTTAAGGAAGCAGGGGGAGGGCGGTGGGGCAGTGGGGGAGCGGGAGGGCCGGGAACAAGGGGAGTAAATGTAAATTTTGCTTTTAACAAAAAATAAATAAATAAATAAATAAATAAATAAATAAATAAATAAAAAGAGCATATCCAAACTTTCTAAAATGTAAAAGATATTCCTTAATGGGTAAATTCTGTTGTATATATTAGATAAAAAGGTTGGGACCAGATGCTGTGACAATCTGTATTCCCTGTGCTTGGGAAGTTGAGGCAAAATAATCAGGAATCCAAGGCCAACCTGGACTGCACCACTGGACATGGTGACACATACCTTCAGGAGGCAGAGGCAGGTAGATCTCTGAGTTTGAGGAAACTTGGCCTATACAGCAAGTACCAGGCCAGCCAAGACTGTTTCAGACCCTATCATATTTTTTTAGGTTTATTCATTTTATGTGTGAAAGTGTTTTGCTTACAAGTATGCCTGTGGACCACATGCATGAATGGTGCCCACAGAGGTCAGAAGAGGGAGTCAAATTTCCTGGCGCTGGAGTTACAATAGCTGGGATTTGCTGTGTGGATGTTGGGAATTGGGCTCATGTCTTCCACAGGAATAAGTGCTCCTAATTGATGAGCCATATCTCCAACCCCCACTACTAAAGATATCAGTGGGCAATGTAATCTCAGACCTCTGTCAGAGGATATATGTGGGCTAATGCCACGGGTAGTCAGGTGGGGAGTGAGATAGAACAGCATACTGTCACGACATTATCTGCTGTAAGTTACTTTTGCTCCCTTACTATGTGCTAAGTGCTGAAATAATATTGCTAGATGGTTAAATGTTAGGGTCCATATCAAACTCTAATATAACAGTGAGGCATAGGGAATGGATTTGAATGGTATTCCAAGCAAAAATAGAAAGAGGTAGCAAATACAACAATAGAGACTTAGAACAGTTAGGCATGAAGACTGTTTCAGTAACCATACTGAGATGGTGGAGATAAAGTTTAAGAGTCCTTGAGGAAGAGGATAAAGAAGGATATTGAATTTTAAGAAAATCCCCACAGTTAATCAGCAACAAAGATAAACAAGTACATAACGCAGCACAAAAAGTCAAGGGAGCTAGAATGCTATTTTGTAGGGCTGCATGGATTTTACATATTATACAATCTTGATTAAGGTTAAAGGGCCAATGGCAACATTCCAGCTTCCTCTCAACAGCATTTACAAGAAAAATCAGCTTGCCAGAACCACTTAAATTGGGTTGGGTTCTTTTTGTCATTGTTAAAGAATAGCAAACATTTAATAGACTTGATTATTATCCCTAAGTTGTCTGAAAGAACATCGTGTGAGCAGTAAGAATCTCTATTTGTCAAGTAGTGAAGTAACTTCTAACCTTGGTAGAGCTCTTAGGATGTTTTCAAGCATCAAGCACCTGAAGGGATATTCAACAATGAATGCACTGCTGAGATTTTTCAGCTTCCTGCCCCACCCTTTCCCAAGTAGCATGTGTGAAGTGCATTCATAAAGCACTACAGAGATTTAAACAGTGGTGAAGTAACATTATCTGGCTTCCCCATTTCTCAATCTTCACAAATAGTGAAGAAAATATTGATAAAACATTTCTCAAATGAAATTCGACCATTGCCTATGGTACAAAACACAATCTAAGTTTCTCTGCCACTCAAAGCTATCATGACATTTCGTCATTTCTAGTGTATAATGTGTTACCAGCAAGAACATTTAGTACAAAAGTCTACGAGAAACAACGTGTTTTCCTATACAAGGTGTTCTCAAACTTGTTCACCCTGTTTGGGGAGTTTTCTAGGATGAGCTTCTGTGTGTTATCATGTATCTTAGTAAGGCATCTAAACTTAAAGGTTTAAGAAAATCTTGGCCACAGAAACATTCATTGTTCTTACCTTCTTCTGAGCATATTCTAATATATTTCTGGCACGCCTCTGCTCCCTTTCTACTAGTTCATTTTGATTGCTTTGTTGTGGTGCTGAAGATTACAGGACTTAGTGTCATCGGGACTTAGTGTTTCCAGGCATCAGCATTGTAACTCAACAACTACCGCCTATGAAAATTCATGAATTACAAATGGGACATGTCATACATCATTTTTACAAGTGAAGGAATAACTGTTATAATTTTAAAAACAGCAGACGCCAAGGGCAGGCCAGTACAGATGCCTGAATACTAACAATAACTCCAAACAAATTACAGTCTGTGTGTATCAGTGGTGTTGTTTTTGTCTAGATTCCCTATATAGGCCATGATTTCACTTTTCTAGGCCAGTCTCATTGTGGTGTTCCTGGCAGAGATGAGGGGAGCACTATTTTACCTCTCTCCACTGACTTAAATGTATCCTTGGCTTTATTGTGTTCTTCATTGCTTTTATAAGAGTAGATGGGCACAGTTATCTGCCTCAGTTAGAGGTTTCTTGAATGGCTCCAGGCTAATAAGCATAATTCTGCTTGATTCTCATAGTAATATAAGGCAATACTCTTAGACCAAAATTTGTGCCTACAATAAATGTATATTAATTGGGCTCATACAAATATGGATGTATCCTTGGGGTACTAGCAAAAGCTTCCTTCCTTAGAGGAGTATACAATTAAATTATGATTACAGTGCATGTGCATCTAAAAGAATTGACACTAAAAAAATACAGCAGCATTTAGGGACTCATTCTAGGAAAAGATATATATAACGGTAGTGGAAACGTGTTCAATACAGCATGATGTTAAATAAAATATTAGAAAAAATCTAATGTTGAACAATATAGTAGGTTTAAATAAAACATTCTATAAGACAATAAAAGAGTACTATTAAAATTACATTATGCACCATTATTTTTAATATCTGAAGACTAAAAATAACTAATTGTTCATCAATAGAAGACTAGTCAAATAATCATTCACTTATACAATAAAAGGTGCTTTGAGCCTATAAAAGAAACATCTTGG
Source organism: Dicrostonyx torquatus (assembly GCA_028555095.1). Lineage (NCBI taxonomy): Eukaryota > Metazoa > Chordata > Mammalia > Rodentia > Cricetidae > Dicrostonyx > Dicrostonyx torquatus. The sequence continues at coordinate 1,988,768 of JAQHUG010000121.1, forward strand.
CTGTTGCTAGGCCAAGGTCCCCAAGATTTATTGTGAAGTAAACAAAAAATATAAAATAACACATTTAGAATGCCATATTTTGTATTTTAAAAGGTGAAAGAAAGTGAAAATAAGATGTGATGTTTCAACAGTTGTGGAAATATGCACAAAAGTGGTAACCAGTTATATCACGTAAAGCAAAGACTAGAAACTAAGTGACCAGGGAAACACTGAGAAGAGAGAAGATATGTCACTCAAATATTCACCATTTTACAGCTTTTGAATTGGAAGTATGCAACTCTGCTATGCATTCAAAATATTACATCAAAATCATGATACAATTGTACTGGCATATTCGTAAGTGAAAACCGGGTTAGAAAAATATTGTGTATATTATATTATTTTGATAAGAAAGTAAGTATTTGTGTGATGGTGTTCAAAAAGATAAAAGTGAGATCAAAGAATTTTTATGATTTTGCTTTTGTTAGGTTTATTTATGATTGTTGGTTTTGCACTTAGATGTGCCGAATTCTGTTATGTGAAAGGAAATTTAAGAGCTAAGGATGTGACTCAGTAGGTAAAGTGGTTGGGTTGCAAGCACAAAAACCTGAGTTCAGATCCTTAGAACCCAGGTACCAACAACACATAATCCCAGTGCTGGGAGATGGTGACAGGAAGATCCTGGGCCACTTGGATTGCCAGCCCGTCTAGCCAATCAGTGATCTCCAGATTCAAACAGACCCTGTCTCATAAAATCAAGTGGAAATAACAAAGAAAGATACCCAAAATCAACCTCTGATATTCACAGACATAGATATATACATCTGAATGCACACATGTACATATTCTCTCTCTCTCTCTCTCTCTCTCTCTCTCTCTCTCTCTCACACACACACACACACACACACACACACACACACATTAATGTTACTTGTTAAAGAATCCAAGGAGTATTTTGAGCAAAGAAGGCTACTATGGAGTATACCTTTTTAAGGAAAAAAAAAAGCCAGTACGAAAGAGCTCTAGATGATATGATTCCAACAGTATATCATTTTGGAAGAGACAAACTATACAAATAGAAAGACCAGTAATTACCAAGAGGTTATAGAGAGTAAGTGATGAATAGGTACAGCCTGGAGGATTTTCAGAATAATGAAAACAATCTGTATTGAATTATGATAATGGATAAACGTCTATACATTTGTGTCAAACCATAGAATACTCAATCTCAAAAGTAGTTTTAAGATAAGCTATAAACAATGGGTAATGGCATATTATTCAGAATTTGAGAGCTGCAATGATGAAGGACGTTGCCTGTGATATATCAGTACATTAAGACTGAGGGCGCGCACATGCACGCGTGCAAACACACACATACACACACACAGACACACAAATTTGCCTACTTCAATGGGTCAGGAAGTAAAAAAGTGGAAGGAGTAAGCTCTGCAATCCCCCTTCAAGGACACATCCCCATTGGGAACATTTTGAGTCTCAACTCTAGCATTCTGATACTGGCCCCTCTGTTCCTGTTCACTTCATAATGCAACATTCATTTGGTCCTTGTCTAAGAATCCCAGAAATCTTATCTATTCCAACATTGCTCAAAAGTACAAATCAAAACTCTGATCCTCTGAGATACAAGGCAAATACAACGGGGAGCTCCTACAAAACAAAAGATCAAGTTCCTTATTTCCAGGATACAGTGGCCAGCATAAACATTCTAGTAAAAAAGGAAGAAATAAGATCATAGAAAGGTGATACCATACCCATATAAGATTGAAATTCTGAAGGACAAACATGAAATCCTAGGTCTCTGTGTCTACAAAATACCATAGCAAGGAACAAGTAAGTCCCTAAGAGTTTGGAAAACCTGCCAGTAACTTGCTGAGTACAGCCCACATGGACACTCTATTGAGCTGGCTATGGATGACGCCTACATAGTCCATCAACAGACATTCCAAATTCCTTGTATCTCTGCTTCCCAGTACGTATTCACTGCTTCTTTGGATTCACTATCACAGCTACAACATCATGTTGTTAGTTACTCTTTAAAGGGACTTTAACCCAACCACACACACTAACTGGCCTGCCAGGCTTTTCTTTGAAATATTGGTGGAAGCTTCCATGATCCCATAACTCCTGCAGTTTGCAGATCTTCAAAATGAGCATCACATAGATGATGTCAAGCTTTGCTCTTATGAGCTACACGTGAAGATCTTTGAACCTCAGCTTCAAAAACCTCTGAGTGCCTCTCTGGCAGCAGATGGGGCATTCCCTGAAAGTTCCTGTGTGAGTACATGTCCAAGAACTCTCTTCTCAAGTGAAAATCCCAACAAATGAGCACCCTGAGAGCTTTGAGCTCACCTTTGATAAGTGTGGTCATGCCAACTCCTAAGGTACCTTCAAGGCAGGCTTTCTTTTCTATTTTTATGTTGCAAAACTAATGAATTTGTTTTAATACATAGGCATTCGGTGGACAAGTGCTAAGCTATTTAGCAAACTACATTCCTCTGTGCTGCCTTTTGTTCATTTAAGAACATACTGTATGCCAATCACTGAGTGAGGCAATAAGCATACAAAGCTGAAGCAATGGAAGCTCCCTGTAAGTTCATGGTCTTTCGGGGAAATCAAGTGTTCTTGCAATTAAATATTCTAAGTGCTGTAATAGAAAATGTAAAGATTCCCTTCGTGTGTTATAATGTCAATATATACCTCAGCATCTTTTGATACCTTTGATTAGTAGAGTAGATGTATATATATATATATATGAATACAAAAATATAATATATAATATTAATATAATAGCAGGAATCAATCAAAATTTGAGAGGCTCAATTAAGATCATTTAGGGGAAAAGCACTGGTGAATGATTGAATGTGAACAAAAAACCTACACCGCCAAAAGAAGTCCAGGCTGAAACAGGCAAGGAAACATTGGCCTAATGACAATATACAATATATCATATATATGGATTCAGACAAGCCAAGGTTAAAATAAGCAAATCAGCTCCTAATCAAAGAAGCAGTGAATCAATCATCAAAAACAGTAAAATGGTAAAGCCTAAACAATAAAAAGACAGTCTCCCATCCAAGTACTAACCAGGCCCAAACATGCTTAGCTTCTAAGATCAGACAAGATCAGACACGTTTAGGGTCATAAAAACGGTATGTACTCATTCAGAAGTGGATATTAGACATAAAGCAAAGGATAACCAGAATACAGTCCACAACCCCAGAGAAGTCAGGAAACAAGGAGGACCCTAAAAGAGACATACATGGAACCCCTTGGGAAGAGGAAATAGACAAGATCTCTTGAGTAAACTTTGAGTGTTAGGAGAAGAGTGACAGGGGAGTGGGAAGGGGGAAAAGAGAGGGGAAGGAGAACATGAAGGATTGGGAAGGTCAAGTTGGGGGAAGGACAGAGAGGGAGAGAAAGGAAAGAGATATCTTGATATAGAAAGCCTTTGTGGGGTTAGTGAGAAACCTGGCACTAGGGAAAGTTCCAGGAATCCACAAGGATGAACCCAGCAATAGTGGAGAGAGCACTGTAACTGCCCTTGCCTTATAATCAGCTTGATGACTACCTTAATCATCATCATAGAACCTTCATGAAGCAAGTGAGGAAAGCAGATGCAGAGATCCACAGCTAAGTACTGGGCAGAGCTCGTGGAGTCCAGTCATAGAAAGACAGGAGAGATAATATGAGCAAAGGGGCCAAGACCATGAAGGGGATACCCACAGAAATAGTTGACCCAAGCTAGTGGGAGCTCACTGACTTTGGACTGACAGCTGGGGAACCTGCATAGGACTGAACTAGGCCCTCTGAATGTAAGTGACAGTTGTATGGCTTGGGTAATTTGTGGAGCCACTGGCAGTGGAACCAGTATTTATATGAACTGGCTTTTTGGAGCCCATTCCCTATGGAAGGATAACTTGCTCATCCTAGATACGGGGTGAGGGCCTTGATACTGCCTCAAGTGATGTGACAGACTTTGTTGACTCCCCACAGGGAGCCTTACCCTCTTTGAGGAGTGGATGGGGTAATATGAGGGTAAAGTGGAGGGAGCAGAAGGAGGGGAGGGAGAGGGAACTGGGATTTATATGTAAAATAAAAATATTGTTTTAAAAATTAAAATAAGCAGCACTTCTGTGTACATCAGTGTACCTCTGTAAAAGAAAGAAAAGACTGACAGAGAATCTAGAGATGAAATGAGGAGAATAGTCCACAGAAATGAGTGTAAGGGAATGAAATCTGCAAAATAAATTATATTAGATTTCAGGCTCCCTAAAATAGCTTCCTCTATACTTAGGTCATCAGTAAACAAGCACTGGGAAATGGTGTGCTAAACTCTGCATCTTCACAATTTTTCAGGAAAGGAGGCCAGTCATTTTTGTTCCTTTTATGGAACTGCTAGCTAGTTTGGTAGATAACTAATATTTTGGGAAACTTAAAACCAGATTATTTTCTTGGAACTGCAATATTATTGAAGAAAACAGTTCTGCGCTACTGGAGCACCAGGTGTTCCTCAAGCTGGTGAATGAGGCAACCTAAGCCGGCTCCTTAGCATCCCTGACACTGCGTCTCTGAGGTTCTGTGTCTGCTCATTGAGGAGGTGTAACAGAATAATCTTCCATTTAGATACATAGCTCCTTGTTGGCAGAAGGTCTGGGTCTTCATTACTGGTATACTAAAGCCCTCCATGAAAGACTGAGAGATAGTGACAATGCAGTAGAGTCTCTAGGCAGAACCAAGCTCTCAGAACTCAAATAGGAGAACTAGAGCAGTACAGTGAAGAAATTTAAAAACTTAATAATTAACTTAAAATATCAGCCATGGTCCATATCAGTTATAGGAGTCCAACAATAAGACAAATGAGTTAAAGAATTGCAACAGGGCATCAAAAAATTGCATAACCTCTATAAGATACTGTGCATGTATCAAAGACAAATGTTAAATTGTTAATTGCAGGCTGGTGAGATGACTCCAGAGGTAACAGTGCTTGCCACCAACTCTGATGACCTGAATTTAATTCTCAGAATCCACACAATGTGAGAAAATAATTGAGTCCCACAAGTTGTCTTCTGACCTCCAATCATACTATGGCACAGAGGCACACACACATGCACGTACACATATACACATAATCACAAACTAAATAAATAAATATAAATAAAATATACAGATAGTGGCTATGAAAAAGGATGACCCAGGTATAATAATAAAGTAACTATGCTACAGTATCAAATTTTTTAATTATACCTTAAAATACAAGGAAAAATAATGAAGTTAAAATAACAGCAATCCCACGTTGACATGGTACACAGTAACAACTCAAAAGGAGTCTTTCTTGAAGCACATAAGCGTAGATTGGAAGCTAATCAGAGCAAATCAAGCTCTTGGAACTTAATCAAGTGGAGTTACAGGAACATGCTGACCAGACAATTGAAAAGGTAGTAGTAATGCGAAACCAATGAAATGGACAAGCAACAGGTTGTAAGGGACAGAAGAAAATATTTCAACTTCAGGAAAAAAAAGGCTTCAAAGAGACCCTTCAAAAATTACAAAATCATTTTTGAACTTTAAACGGACTGACTCATTAAAAAGTATGCCTTTGTTCACATTAGTAGCCAATAGTTACCTGAGTCTGAGGAAAAGCTAAATGGCTTCCAAGTGTGGAATTTTGTGCAAGGGTCCACATGATCACTAGGATGAGCTTATAAGTGACTGAATAAGTGGACATAAAACTCCATTGCAATCAGTAATTCTTTCTCTCTACAGTACAGACAAGAGCATAAACTGAAAGACAGCAACAGAGAAATACAAAGTTAATGGCCATAAATTTTATTTCAAAATATAATTGAAAAGTAGAAACTGAACACTTAACTGGTATACAAATGAAAGATCATCTCCTAACAGTTTCTGAGTTGTTGTATGAAATATCATTTACAAAATGAAACAGTGAATATCACTTTTAACAAAAAGATAGTCATAAACTAGACACATTTAGTGGGTTCAAAACAGGTTTGGAAAAAATAAATTTTAGTTCTCATTCAATAAGGAAAACAACTTTAACTCCTTACTCTCTTGTTGATTGACATGTAAAGGTTATATAGTTCATGAAGTTGACAGAGATGACATATTTCTTTTCTGATTATCTCTGGATAAGGCACTGATGATGTGGAATTCCCCTCTGTATGCTGTGACTACCATTGATGAATAAAGAAACTGTCTTGGCCTGTTATAGGGCAGAACTTAGGTAGGTGTGGAAAACTAGACTGTTGGGAGAAAGGAGGCAGACTCAGAGACAAACCATGTAGCCCCACTGGAGATAGATCCCAAAACTTTACCTGGTAAGCCACAGCGATACACAGATTACTAGAAATGGGTTAAATTAATATGTAAGAATTAGCCAAAAAGAAGCTTGAGCTAACAGGCCAAGCACTGTTTTAATTAATATAGTTTCTCTGTGGTTATTTCAGTTCTGGGCAGCCGGGACAAACAAGCAGCCTCCTTAAAACACACTGATCTATGAGTATAACAGAATATCATTAGGAATCATCTTATTGATATTTTTTTAGATCAGTAGTATTTAGTTTTACCCTAGGTCTCTAGGGTATCCAGTCTCAGTTTCTTAGTCACGCAAACAGTATTGGATATGAGTTCCATCTCGTGGAGTGGGCCTTAAGTCAAATCAGACATTGGCTGGCTTCTCCCACAAGTTCTATACCATCGTTGCTCTAGCATATTTTGCAGAAATGATAGATCAAAGGTCAGAGTTCCTGTGATTGGGTTGGTGCTTATGTTTCTTTTTCAGTAGCCTACAAAATATCTTCCTGAATCAAACATACTATATGTAGGAGTGAAGGCTCCATATAGGTACCAGCCCAACTTCATCATGTTCAATGAGTTGGATGGGTGTTGTCCTTAACAATGGGGCTCCACTGTTAGTTTGTGAAGAGTAACCCATTGTCTTAACAACAACCTGGGTTCTTCAGGAATTTCCATGGGACCTCTTTGGTCAACAATTCAATTGAATGAAACCAAATCCACTACTGAAACCCTCGTTTGGTGACAAGAGATGACAAATTGGGATTTCACACTCCCTATTATTAGGAGACCTCATCAGGATCACCTTCACTATATTTTAGGAAGTTTCCACTACACTAGATTTCTATATCATCCTTCAAATGTCCCTCAATTTCAGCTGTCTCTCCCTATATTCCTTCCTTCAACCTACTCTATCTCCCTTCATTCCCCACCTGATCCTCCCATTTTGGTCCTTGACCCCATTCCACCCATATAGTCTACTCTATTTCTCCATCTCAGGGAGAGTCATATATTCTCTCTAGTCCTTTTCTCAATACCTAACCTCTCTGGTGTGTGGACTGTACCTTGATTATTATTTATTTAATGGTTAATGTCCACTTATAAATGAATATATACTGTATTTCTCTTTCTGGGTCTGAATTATCTCACTCAGGATGACTTTTTCTAGTTCCATCCATTCATATGGAAATTTCATGATGTTATTTTTTAACAGTTGAGTTATATTCCATTGTGTAAATATACTGCATTTTCTTTTTTTTTAATTTTTATTGTTAAAAGAAAAATTTACATTTACTCCCCTTGTTCCCGGCCCTCCCGCTCCCCCACTACGCCACTGCCCTCCCCCTGCTTCCTTAAGATGGTGCAGGATACCC
>JAQHUG010000121.1:2005329-2015465 GCA_028555095.1 Dicrostonyx torquatus
ACATTCCCATCAGCAATGCAGGAGTATTCCCTTTTCCTCACAACCTCTTCAGTATAAGTTGTCATCAGTGTTTTTGACAAAGAAGCAAAAACATATCAAATGGAAAAAAAGCATATTTAACAAAAACATAAACTTTTAATAAGAAACCAAATCAGGCCTGAAGAAATGGCTCATGAATTAAGAGCATATACCAGTCTTGGAGAGGACCCAGGTTCAATTCCCAACCCCCACAAGGAAGCTAACAGCCACTTCTAGGCACTATGATACCCTCCTCCTACTTCTGGAGTGTCTTAAACATGTGATGAAATACCTACATTTAGGCATACATATATACAGATAGAATAAATGAATACTTTTAAAATAAATAAGACATACAGAAAATGTATAAACAACTATTATAGTAATGTAGAAGGTAGGGGGCCATTTCTTCTTCCCAAATGCCCGACTAGCTTACACCCAAAATAATCACACAGAAACTGTATTAATTAAATCACTGCTTGTCCCATTAGCTCTAGCTCCTTATTGACTAACTCTTATAAACTCTTATATTAATTTAAACCCATTTATATTAATCTGAATATTGCCACATGGCAGTGGCTTACCAGGTAAAATTCCCAGTGTCTGTCTCTGGCAAATCCGTGGCATCTCTCTCTGACTCCACCTTTCTTCCTCCCTCCCAGCATTCAGTCCAGGCCTACCCACCTACCTAAGTTCTGCCCTATTAACAGGCCAAGGCAGTTTATTTACTCATTAATGGTAATCGTAGCACATCGAGGGGACTCCCACATCACAGTAAGAAAATGATAGTATGTGTTAAAGTGAAATAAGAAAACAATATGTACTAGCTAATCCCACTTGGTTAATATATTTATATTTATATAAGAAAAAACATAAAGGACTATATACATATATGTTAAGAGTAGGTTGCAAAACAACAAATATTAGGTATGGTATGTAGTCACTGATGCATTTTTGTTAGATGTTAAATTTTTGATAAGCAGACTACAATTCACAGAACCACAGAGGTTAAGTATAGAGTAAGGGACTATGGGGAAATGATGGGTCTCACTAGGAAAGGGAAATGAAATATTTATGGATGGATATGGGGAACTAGAATAAGTCAAATGGAAAGGGGGAAGGAAGAGGTAGGGAAAGGATAGTATATGGGGAGGGACAACTAAAACTAAGGGACATTTAAGGGGTCATAAAGGAACCTAATACAGTAGAAGTTTCTTAATATATTTACAGATATGAAAGAAATCTAAATGGAGTCATTAAATAATGGGACAGACATCTCTCATCATCAAATGAAACTTCTAATGCCTGAAATAGGTTAGATCTAATCAAGTTATTGGCCAAAAGGCCCCAAGGAAACCCTCAAACAACCCAGCCAATCACCAAGCCTATTGGTGACTCTCCGCAAACTGATGATAAGGCCCTATTGCTGAAGACCACACCTACACAATTCATTGAACACAGGAAAGTCAAGATGATGCCAACCTAGAGTTTTCAGCCCTACTGACTATTTACAGTTCATGGCACTGGAAGGTACTCTGCATTCTACCAAAGGATAAAGAAAAACAGCAGTCCAGTTAAAAACCCTATGATCTACAATGGTGAATTGCCTACAAGATATTCTGGTACAATAATGGCAAAAGGATTGTGGAAGAAGGCAACCACTATCTGATTGGATGTAAGGCTCATTCCATGAGATGAAACTCATCCCTGTTGTGGGATATTTGATCACACTGTGAAACCCCAAGACTGTGTTAATAAAATTTAATGTGGGATGTCCTTCTGTGTATGTGTTGCTTTTATTGGTTGATGAATAAAGCTATTTTGGCCGAAGGCTTATCAGAGTAAAGCCAGATAGAAAATCTGAACAGAGATATATAGAGAGAATAGGCTGAGTCAAATAGATGTCATGTAGCTGCTGAAGGAAAAGGATGCCAGAACCTTACCAGTAGGCCACAGCCTCGTACTAATACACAGATTCATAGAAATGGGTCAATTTAAGATGTAAGGGTTAACTAGTAATATGCCTAAGCTATTGGTCAAACAGTGTTGTAATTAATATAGTTTCTGTGTGATTATTTGGGACTGGGAAGCCGGGGAAACAAATGAGCAGTATCTGTTTACAAAAATTAACCTTGGATCAGTGGGCAGAGCCAGTGACTAATTGACAAAAATTTGCCATGGAGAGGATGGAAGAGCCAGAAATACACATAGGGAGGTGCACAGAATGCAATAGGGAAGGACTTGGAGATTCATGGTCTTTTTTTGGTTTGGGATGAGTGGAGAGGCTTGCTGGGTCTCTGGCCTAAAAGGAAGGTCTCCTAGTTGCTTCTTGGCCCCTCTTATCCAAGATTGGTTTTAACACAGTTTCAGGGTTTCACAGTGCAATCAATTATCCCACAACCCCCAACACTGTCATTATACCAAAGGACCTGAGACTGCATATGCCATGGACCTAGAAGAAAAAATACTACTGTTTTTCTAATGACTACAATCAACATTATGCCATATACATAGATCACTGTCTCCTGCTAAGCCATCATCAGAAATCTTCCTCCTATAGCAGATGGGAACATAGAGACCCACAACTGGACAATGTGCAGAGAGTGGGAGACCTTGGAACAATCAGCCCTAAATGGGATGTCTTCAATTCCTTCCCCCACAGAGCTCAGGGAATCATGTGGAAGAGGAGACAAAATTAATGTAAGAGACAGAGGGGATTGAAGACACCAAGAAAACATGCCCTTCTAAATAAAAAGGACTGATGTACATATGAACTCACTGAGACCATGGCATTATGCACAGGGCCTTCATGGGTCTGGACCAGGAGGGTTCTAGTGCGTAAAGGGAAAGTAAACAAAAACCCTTATTCCTTACCCAGAAGCTACCAATTGATAACTGCTAGCAAAGTAAAAATTAGTTTTTTCTAACGGAGTCACACAGGTTTTGTTATCTTATGGGATTTCTGTGTGTGCAAATGTGTGTGTCTCTGCATCTATATGTGTTTTATCTATATGTGTTTCTTTGGTTCTTGCTTGCTTGCTGCTGTTTGTTTGTTTTGGCCTATGTCATATATTAATTTAATTTCATTTTATCATATTTTATTATTATTTTTAGACACTTGTTGCTGGGGGAGTCAGATGGGAGAGGAGTTGGGGAGGATTTGGGAGAAGTTGGGGAGAGAAACCCTAATCAGAACATATTGTATGGAAAAATCTTTCAATAAAAATAATAGAAAAGTGGGTTAATTCAACATGGTAGAATCATGGAGGTTTTTATTAGTTTTTTCATGATCTCTCAGTATTTCATATAACTGAAGTAAAATGAAGTCATTTCACAAAAGAAGAATTTAAATATGCATTTACACTTAAGAGTTAGTAACTTGTCACATTCAATTTCATTTAATTAGAATTTCATTCTGCCTAAGAAAAGAACTCATAATTGAGACAATAATACTGTTCATTGAGAGTCAGAAAGCCCACTATTTAAAATTAAAGAGTAGAAATTGTACAGAACAAAATAAAAGCAAGAGTGGTCTAGATTTTGGAAAATTTTAAGGATATACTCTTAAAGCAACATCTTGTAACAAGAAATACTAAAACAATTTAAACTAGAAAAAGGATATAGAGTCCAAAAATTATATTGTCATTGTTTGTTGTTTTAACAAGTGTTTAAACTATTAATACTTAATGTTAAATAGTAATATTGCATCAGAATACATTATAAATTAATGTATATATACATTATATATATTATATATATACCCTCAGAAAAGTTAGTTTTATAAACATTATTATCTTATTTTAAAGAAAATTTGAAATGGGGCATGGGTTTGGAGGTACTAATGAGAACATGATCAAAAGAGAATGCATTATGAGCTATCTCTGACTCATTTACTAGTTTTTAGGACCTTCCTCTTCATATTGGGTTGCCTTGCCCAGCCTTAAGACATGGAGAAATGCTTAGTCTTATTGAAACTTGATATGCCATGTTTTGTTGATACTCATAGAAGACTTCACCTTTTCTAAATAGAAATGGAAGATGAATGGTTTGGGGGTGAAAACAGAGAGGGGTGAGTTGGGAAGGATTGGGAGTCATATGACATAACTCTTTGCCTCTCCTCCTTCTCTTCTTCTGAAGTCAAATGAAGTCACTTCTCATCCTCTTCCTTCCTCTTCTTTTGCTTTTAAAGAGTTAAAGCTACACAATTATCAATAGTTATAAAATATTTCAATATTCATGTAAAACTTTAACATAAAATATTTTAAATGAATGTGTATAAATTTTAGATGTACTACCTTCAATAAACTTTGGGGGGTTAAGACAGCCCTAACTGTACTGGAATTCATTTTGTAGACCAGGCTGGCCTCAAATTGACAGAGATCCAACTACCTCGGACTTCCAAGTGCTGGGATAAGATGTGCACCAACACCATCCGTATTCAACTTTTAAGGTGACATCTCTACAATACTCTGCTTAACTAACTAAGCTATGGAAGGGTATTAATGGACAACAAATAAGCAACATCACAGAGATAATACAGTATTAGCATTCTAAAAAATAAATTGGACAAACTGAGATAATTGAGTATTCATGTCTGATGTGCCAAAATGAAAAGTGGAAATTGAGCTTGAACAGTGCAATTTATTCATTAACAGTTATTAGGGAAAGCTTTTCCAATTGTGAATTTGTAAATTGAGCATAAAAAGTAGCTTTCTAATAAATATTTATCGCTAAAAAGGATCAACATTAAAAGCAATATAAGCCCTGCATAGTTGGAAAGTAGAGAGGGAAAAGAAAAAAAAGGTAGCTGTATATGAAATGAAAGTCAGGAGAGATTCTTTTTATTCCCTAATTCCTCAGGATTTAGGAATTGTTTGACCTGTGATTTTAGAGTTAACGACTGGCAGTTGGCGGACAAAGCATCTCCTCCAGCAGATATTAATGTAGAAACAATGTTTCTAGCTCCCTTTCATACTTATGTAAGAAAGCATTCACATTGGCTAGCCTGGGTTTCTAAGTGCAACAAGACTCTCTGCAGTATTCTCCAAACTCAAAAATGAAGCAGCAGTGATGCAATGTGGAATACTTATTTAATACAGAATGCTCAGCACTTTCCAAGTAAAACAGGAAGGAAGGGAAGGACTTATAACTAAGAACCCTAAAGGGGTCAAATGAGAGGGTGTTTTTATCGTGGGAATAAAAAGGCAAGCTCTTACGTAGTGTCCATTTTGACTGTTCATGGAGTTTATTTGTTTGATTGATTGTTTAAACTAGACTGGAGTCACAAAAGCCTAGATAATGAATAGTTATTTGAAACAAGAAAGTGTTTCATTTAGAAATCAAAACAGATTAGAACCATTTTAGAGGACGGAGAAACCCATGATATTTTGTTTCAAAAGAGAAGGCTCAAAATTGCCATAGCCAATACTAAGATGACAGCAAATAATAATCTCAGAATTATGTGCTCCCAGCTTCAAAATACTTAAACAAACCTCACTTGGTCAACAGGGAAAAAGAGAAAAGTAATAGCTCAGACTCCATGTTAAGAACTTTAACAAATACAGAAAGGTAAACTTCCACTTCTTATCAAACATTTGGCATTTTTTCCTAGTCTTGTGAGGAATGTGTTCAACTAAAAAATAATTATCTGTTAGTTATTGTCTTAGGGATTTGTTTTATATTGGTGTGAAAAGACGCCATGACTATGACAACTCTTACAAAGAAAGGGGCTTAGCTTACAGTTTCAGAGCTTCAGTACCATATCATGACAGGGAGCACAGGTAGACATGCTGGTGGCTACATCTTGACCAGAAGGCAGCAGGAAGTCAACTGACTGTCACACTAAGGAAAACTTAAGCAAAAGAGACCTCAAAGCCCACCCACACAGTGACACACTTCCTCTAACAAGGCCATACCTCCTAATAGTGCCATTACATATCGGGATCATTTTTTTTCAAACCACCACAGTTATCCATAAAATTTTAACCAGCTTGTAAACTAAATACATTTGAAATTGATGTACAGTGGCATGTCCTAAGTTAAGAATAATGAAACTAAACAAACTGAGACCTGATTTCATAAGCATATCAATTGTACATCAAGAGACCCAGCTTTTTCAAGAAGAAAAATTTTGTTTATGGACTTCTTTCTTTTAATTAAAGTCAAAACCACAATCATGCAATTTAGCCTCCAGCTGGTCAACCATAAGATGCCTCTGAATAGAATATAGACCCATATATTTGTTAAAAAGATAATGAAAAAGAAAATCATTGCTGATCATCTGCAAACAAAACTAAAAATATGTTCTGAAAAATTAAGTGGCTGTGCAAATATTTTTAAAAATCAGGATCCTATTTTGTATTTAAATTGTTACCCAATATTATCTGAGAGCTTACCTGCTCAAATCACCAAGCCAGCAAGTCCAAGATGTGGAAAAATTCTTAGGACTTGAAATCATAAGTCATTTTGACACACTATCTAATTATGGGCTAATAATTATAAATAATCCTGAAAGAGCAAGAACCATAATGTAAATCAAAAGCTACATTTGTTGAAATTATAATTTGTGATAGAAAATATTATTACATCTGGTCCTCATAACATAAGACAGTGATTTTACTTTGCAAGCCAGGGTATCTGAGGAGCCAAGAAGTTGAATCGGTTATCCAAAATCATGACTAGTCAAAGGTCAATGGTGGAAAGAAGATTCAGCCCAGATCTTCCTCCAGAATTTAAGGTGTTAACTATCCACTCAGGTAACCAACCTCTTGGAGTATAATTTCACTTTCTACTATCTCCTGCTCCATGCTCTGTGGAAGCAGTTCTAAACAGAAAAAAATACAGACATTGAAAATTGATTAAATTAAAAATTTTTCCCATTTCTATTTCTGTTTCCATTTTGGTGCTAGAGATGGTACAATGAAACTTGTATATGCTAAGCAAGCACTCTACAGGAAGCTTCAAACCCAGCCTTAAAATGTAGGTGCCTATTTTCCTTTTTAAAATATATTATAAACTTTTTATTGCAAGCATAATAATTGGACTCAGTGCATTGCATAGTGAACTATATCCTGTTTATATTTTTGAAAGTCTGGGCTTCTTGTCAAGAGCTTAAGAACTTAGCCACAAATCAAATGTTAAACAAATTTGCTTGTTTTCTAAAGAATTTACTGGTTGCTGATGAGATAAAGGAAAGAGGTCAAAGATAATTTATGAGCACATCCCTGGGGGGACTCCCCCTGCTACTAGGAAATAACCATGAGATTATTTTTATAGCTATTTGCAGTTTACAAAACCTTTAACATGAATTATCCTACTTTGATTCTCATCCTAGTGATGAAGTATCATTACTTCTCTCCTTAGTTTTACTCTACATAATTGGAAAAGGTGACAATTATAACATTTAAGTTATCAATTTATTTTTATTTTATGTGTACTGGTATTTTGCCTGCATGCATGTCTGTGTGAGGATGCCAGATCCCCTGATGCTGGAGGTACAAAGAGTTGTGAACTGTCATGTGAGTGCTGGGAATTAAACCCTTGTCTTCTGGAAGGGCAGCCATGGCACTTAACCACTAAACTATCTCTCCAGTTACTGATTTTGTACTAGGTCACACCAAAAAGGATGCAATAAACCTTGATCTTACAACTCCAGTTTTGACTCAAATGAATGCCTTTAATTTACCTTCATGCACTAGTTTTTTACAAATAGTGCTTCAGTAGTCCTTAAGCTACAGTTTAAAAGAAGGGCAGAGACAGAGAAAGACAAAATACAGATGGCAGCTGCTGGTAAATACAGTTCGAGACATAAAGAAGTTTCTCAGTCCCTTCCACTGTCAGTGTAATGTTCTCCATAAGCCCAAGTCATCTCATTTCAAAACCTTATAACAAGTCATGTCACATTTGGATGAAATAAGGCATTTAGTCCAAAGATGATGAACATTTTTTAAATGAAGAAATGTATATGCACTGTCTTGCTGTGGGACAATGATCTTTTATCCTATCACTTGTATTATTTTTAATAAAACACTGATTGGCCAGTATCCAGGCAGGAACTAGGCGGGGAAACCAGGCAGGAAGTAGAGGCGGGGTAATGAGCATTCTGTGAAAAGGGAAGTTTCAGTCTTCAGTCGTGACCCTGTGTCAGAGGAAGCAAGATTTGACTGCCCCACCAAAAAGGGTACCAAGCCACGTGCCTAACTCAGACAAGAATTATAAGCTAATGTAAGTTATAAGAATTAGTTAATAAGAAGCCTGAACTAATGGGCCAATCAGTTTATAACTAATGTAGACCTCTGTGTGATTCTTTGGGACTTAACAGCTGCAGGACCAGGTGGGACAGAAAAACCTTGGTCAACAAATGGTGCCCAACGTGGACAACTGCATCCACATAAACCCTGATAGAGTTTGGGAAGTTATTCTAGATAGAAAAAGAATAGAGTTAAGCATGGATTCTTCATAGCAGCACTTTCTTTGGTGGGCACTGGTTGCTAGAGGCAAGCACTCTCATTTAAGATAGGCTTTCTGACTCAGCTTTAGCTGCAAAACTTTGCAGCTGTTTTAAGAGATCCTGCCATGAAACACTTAAATGGTGTTGATTAAAAGCTGATTGCATGCTTTTTGGTGGTGGCAGGGGCCTTGAAATGCCATAGAATTGTGGCAATAAATATGGCTACAGCCAGTACCTCGCCTTGAGGCTAGACTCGGAGAAAAAAGCTAACGAATGGGCTGGATCCATCCATCATTGACACAGCTTTAATCCTAGCCATATTACTTAGCAAATTAAAAACTCATGTAGTCAGATAAAGAGAGATATACAGTAAAGGTATATTCAAAGGCAAATGAAACCTCTAAATGGTTTATAATGTGTTTAAAAATATATGTAGGCTTGGAAGACAAAGGAAAAGGATAAAGTCCTTAAAAAATAAAACAGAAAGAAAGAGAGTAGTTGGGTGTAGTGGTACACACCTTTAATGCAAACACTTGGGAGGCAGAAACAGACAGATCTCTGTGAGTTCAAGGTGTGGTCGTATACACCTTTAATCCCAACACTTTGGAGGCAGATGCAGGCAGACCTTTGTGAGTTCAAGGACAGCCTGGTCTACAGAGTAAATTCTAGGACAGCCAAAGATACACAGAGAACCTAGTCTCAAAAAACCAAAAATTAAAAATAAAGAAATAGAGTTTAAAATAAAGCTACATAAAGATGGAAAATACACAGAGTGTCTGGATATTGTATATGATTGTGTTGTCTTTGAATTGTTTGATGGCTGAGGAAGAAGCAACAGCTGCTAAAAATATTTGTTTACAAATGCTGCTGAATTAATCCAAGATAGGTATTTTGGAAATACGTTGACTTCAAAATTGAAGTCAAAAGATACGTTACTTTGGAAAAGAGTTTTTATTTTTGTTTCCACAGGAAATGAGAGGCTTTGGATTCATTCTGGGTTAAGAAAAATAATGTTTGATCAAGGAAGACCCTCTGAGAAATCTCCAATAAGGGTGGATGGCCCAGATGTCTGAGTTCTACATCCAGAACAGACTCAAGACTGATGCCTGAGATGACCAAGCCTCACAGTGTTGTAACTGAGGTGGAGAGGTGCGGGTTGTGCTACCGGCACCCGGCTCCCAGCCCCCAGCTGCTGGCCTGCTCAGCCGCTGGTTGCTTGTACCCGAAATAACCACATGAGAACTGTATTCATTTAAATACTACCTGGCCCATTATCACTAGCCTCTTCTTGGCTAGCCCTCACATCATAAACTAACCCATTCCTAATAATCTGTATATCACCACGAGGTGGTGACTTATCAGAAAAGTTTAACCTGCATCCATCTCCAGCGGGGGCGTCATGATGTCTCTCTCGCTTCCTTTCTCTCTCATCGCCTTCCATTCTGTCTACTCTGCCCACCTACGGGCTGTGTCCTATCTTATAGGCCAGGCATCCACTTTATTTAACCAATCAAAGCACAGAAATACAGAAGAACCCTCCTACTCCATTTCCCCTTTTCCTGTTTAAACAAAAAAGAAAGGCTTTCATTTTAACATAGTAAACTTACATATAACAAAACAGTTATCAAGCAAGAATTACAGTTGCAATACTTAGATCTATTTTATCTTT
>JAQHUG010000121.1:2028565-2038873 GCA_028555095.1 Dicrostonyx torquatus
TGAATTTTGCAGGAAAATGGATGGAACTAGAAAACATTGTTTTGAGTGAGGTAACCCAGACACAGAAAGACAATTATCACATGTACTCACTGATAGGTGGTTTTTAAACGTAAAACAAAGGAAACCAGCCTATAAACCACAATCCCAGAGAACTTAGGCAACAATGAGGACCCTAAGAGAGACATACATAGATCTAATCTACATGGGAAGTAAAAAGTATAAAAAGACAAGATCTCCTGAGTAAATTGGGAACATGGGGACCTTGGGGGATGATTGAAGGAGGGAGGGGAGAGGCAGGGAGGAGAGCAGAGAAAAATGTAGAGCTCAATAAATATCAATAAAAAAGAGAAAGAATAAATTAATTGCTGGAGACCATGTTTCAAAAGCTAGACTGACTTTTCCCCCATTTACTGTAAACAAAAACCATAAATGCATCATACCTTTCCACCGTGTGTGTGTGTGTGTGTGTGTGTGTGTGTGTGTGTGTGTTAGGAAATCTGTTGACAAAGTTACAGGACAAGCAACCAGGAGATCTAACTAAATTGCAAGGGGTTGGAGAGAAGTGTGCACAGACATCTTTTATTTTCTTCATAGTATGTGTGTATATGAATTTCTCAGATTCTTTCTGTTCCTTTCATTTTCATTAGTTTGTTTAGTTCTCTTTTTTATCCTTGTTTGTCTTTTTATTTGCCTCTGTTTTCTTAAGAGAGAGAGAAGAAAGGAATGGAGTTGGAAGGACAGGGGATTGTGGAAGATCTGGGAGGAGATGGGGGAGCAGAAACTGTCATCACAATATATTGCATGAAAATAACTTTATGATAAAAATAAAGTTTTTAAAAGTGAGCCTATAGGGGACATCTTGTGCGAGCCCCTTTTACTTTGCCCTAGTTTCTTCTCTGCAATATGAGAAAGATGAATTGCATTATTTATGAAACAAACTAAACAAAGCAATGAACTCACACCTGGAGAAATCAATAATAAAACAAGTGTGTCGTGTCTGTTTGAATTAAAATTAATATGAAATCTAAGGCCCCTTTCATTTTAAGGTCCCTTTCAGCTCTGAGTTTGTGTAATCTCCATAGAAGATCTGGTGGCTTACAGTTACTATGTGAATACCACATACTGAAAGCCCCTTAACTTTCTACCCAAGTAGTGCTTTACTAACACAAATTCCCCATAAACACATATGCAAGTCCCCATTTTCCTCAGCACTTCATACTTGGTCTTCTCTACCATTTTTTAAGTCAGAACTGAAAAGATCTAGGAAAATGAGAAAAGGTAGAGAGATAACAGCAGGGAAGAGTTAGTTTGCCCAGTTCATCATTTTCCGACAACGTAGGGAGATAGATGTGATGAAATTAAATGGAGGAGAAAATGAATGATTTTGAGGGGAGGAAAGGAGAAGTGGAATACAATCAATTGTAGAGAACATGATGGGAGTCAAGCAGCTATATAAGGCCCCATGGGGCTGAGTGTAACACTGTTCTTCTCATCCCTCAGAAACAGAGACACAACTAAGAAGTGAACAAGTAGGGGTGCACCCTCCAATGGGGCTATCTTACAGCTCTTTCTTTTATTATCTAAATATAAATCCCCTCTACGGTAAGTTGACATGTCTGTAAATGACTCACACTAGAGGAAAAGTAAAAGTTCATATTTTGTGTCACTTGCAAACTTCTTTATAGATCTCTGGGGAGCCTAACTATACTGAAGAAATACTAATGGAAATACCATTTAGTAAACTTCCCCAAAATAGGATTAGAGTCTGATCTTGAATCCAAATGTTATTGTCTCTTTTAAATGTACTTGAATGACCTTTCCTCCCAAGTGTTATCATTGCCACCACATGCAAAGATTCTGGGGAAGAGAATGAAGAGTGACAATAAAGTGATAATAAAGACTATGAAGACTATAAGGATCACTATAAAATCACTTTGCTACCTAAAGAGACAAAATTGGAGGGATTTTTTTTTCTTGCAACCCATTACAGGCCAGAATGCCATTGTTGAACCATTATCTGGCAATTTACAAATACTTCAAACTAGTTATTAATAATAAGGGTATGCTTACAAAGTGTATATGTATACTAGTTATTAATAATGAGGGTATGTTTAATATATATTATATACTGACACAGAATTTTCATAGGAAAATTCAATGTAGTTTATTTACCCAGTTTACTTTAAAGTCTTATCAATTTGTTTTCAATATCAAAATCTGGCCTCAGGCTCTTATGAGCACACACTAGATTAGCATATTCATTTTCTCCTAGGACATAAGGCAACAAAAATAAACGGGCTTTTAAAAATTTTTATAGAATCGCAAATGTCATTAAGAAGGGAAGCACACACAAAGAGGGAGGGAGGGAGGAGGGGAGGAGAAAGGGTGGAAGAGAAAGAAAAAGAGAAGGGAAATATATCTTATCTTAAGATCGAGTTTCACATAATGCCAGCTATATTAGCGTATACTACTAGGCTTATCTTTCCCTGCCTACAAATAGCCTAACCACCCTCCAGTCATAAAAATCAGCCAGAACTCAGCTGAACAGCACACACTCCTTACTTCTCACCTCAGAGCAGCTGCATGACTTCCTGAGGATTCTTTTGCAGTAGCTAGAGATAAACACTCATTTATGCATAAAGCCTGCAAGTCTCCAGTTTCTATTTTTTCTCCCTCTCTGTTTCTTCCCTTCCCCCCACTTTGCACCAGGGAAGTTAAACTCAGGCGTGGTTTAAGCAGTTTGAGGACTAATCAGAAAGAGGAAGAAGAATCGGTATATACTGGCTAGCAAACGTGCCACATCCTGAAGTCTCTCCTCTTGAAAAGAAGCTTTTCCTTAAGAGCAGGGACGCTGTGAATGGAGTGGACCATCCAGAGGATCCAGATTTGTTCTGCAGCTCACTACCCAGGGCTAACTCTCCAGGGGACTTACAGGTAAAACTTTCTGAAGATTTGCATCTTAGGAAGCAAACTTGAAAGGACCTTAAACCGTGACGCTTAGAATCAGCAGGTAAGGAAATTGGGTGTATGGAGTAAAGTTCAGCTAATGGCAGATTTTACCAAATCCCTAGGAGTTTGGAGTAACTGCTCTGCCTTATCTGCTTTAAATTAGACTGATAATCTGAATTCTTTCTGCTTTGGTTCTTGGCCAAAGCAGATCATCTGTCAGGCGCAGTAAGGCAAACTGTCTAGGCAACACTCCCCATGCCTCCAGCACCTTTACAATTTAGCCAGAAGTACAAAATAGACTTTGAGCTCTTACATAAGGCTGCAGGGGAACTTCTCTAGTCAGTGGTCGCTGCCTTTAAGGTGGAAAGAGAGTGTACAATGACTGCTGCAGGTAAACCGAACAGGTAAAGGCTGACCTAGAATTTTCACAAGGAAGTTTTCCACATTTAAACTTCTCAGCATCCTATAATTGAGGCGGAATGTTTCTCCCTCTCCCTCCTTGCCCTCATTCTCACTCTGGTCCTCATGCTCCCCTCCCTCAACCCCCTTGCTTTGACAAATGAAAAGAGACTCAAACAAGTTAAGAAATTTCCTTAACACACACTTCACTGCTAGAAATTGGCAAGTTGGCTAAAGACTACAAAAAGAAATGCCTATGATCTACTTTATAACAGAATAAAACACACTCGGTTAACAGAGAGCTAAGAAATCATATGACTTAATCAAATGCTTGGCGCAAGAGCATTTTTTCTTCTGAGCAGTCAGAATTGCTGACTATTTTCAATAGTATCCAGATAGATTGGCAAGCGCTGCCTCTTTAAATCCAGTACATCTAATTCCCTGTCTCTATAATTGTTTTGAAATCAAAGCGGCCAAGCTACGTATACTTAGAGGGCCACTAACTTGGATTTGTTTGTAGAGCATTTTTAAGAATGATAGAAAACACTTTATAATATTTTATAAAGTACCATGACCAAAGTATATTTTAGCTGAAATTTGTGTCTAAACAATTTTAACTTTTTTATTGATTTTATTGAGCTCTACATTTTTCTCTGCTCCCCTCCCTGACTCTCCCTTCCCTTTCTACTCTCTCCCAGGATCCCCATGCTCCCAATTTACTCAGGAGATCTTGTCTTTTTCTACTTCCCATGTAGATTAGATCCATGTATGTCTCTCTTAGGGTCCTCATTGTTGTCTAAGTTCTCTGGGATTGTGAATTTCTAGGCTGGGTTTCATTGCTTTGTGTTTAAAAACCACTTATGAGTGAGTACATATGATAATTGTCTTTCTGTGTCTAGGTTACCTCACTCAAAATGATGTTTTCTAGCTCCATCCATTTGCCTGCAAATTTCAAAATGTCAATATGGTTCTCTGTTGTGTAGTACTCCATTGTAAAAGTGTACCACATTTTCTTTATCCCTTCTTCGGTCAAGGTGCATTTAGATTATTTCCAAATTCTGGCTATGAGATTCCATCTTACACCTGTAAGTATGGCCAAGATCAAAAACACTGATGACAACTTATGCTGGAGAGGTTGTGGGTAAAAGGAACACTTCTGCATTGCTGGTGGGAGCGCAAGCTGGTACAGCCCCTTTGGATGTCAGTGTGGTGATTTCTCAGAAAATTAGGAAACAACCTTCCTCAAGACCCAGTAATACCACTTTTGTGTATATATCCAAAGGATGCTCAATCATGCCATAAGGACATGTGCTCAATTATGTTCATGGCAGCATTGTTTGTCATAACAATTGTAAGTTTATCATAGCTATGCATCAAGTTTAAGTCACTGAAATACTATTTCCGGACAATATTTTACAATTAAAATGCCAGTTGTGACTAAAAGCTACCTGTGCCTACATAGTAAATAGGCCCAATCAAATAAACTATATTTACACCTATCTCTTTTAAAGATGCTGTTTCCCACACTCTGCAAATCCTAATTATGCTAGCCATTCAGGTCCTACAAAAAATAATCTAGACCATGATCCAAACAGTCAAAACAGAAAAGTTCACAGATCAGAGCAAGGTTGAACCTGCCATATCAATGTCTTCCTAATTTACTGTGATCCATTTTCACTTCCCATTACCTGCTTTCTGCTACCTTTAATCAAACTTCTGATCCATTTATAAACTCTTTATCTGAGAAGAAGGAAAGATTCTCCCATGGCTCATGAACTTATAAATTTTCCTTTGGGGCATAATAATAATAATAATAATGAGGAATTCTAAAGGGAATATACTGATACTCAGGGGACCTTGATGCCATGAATTGTAACTGTAATAAATTCTCATTTTGCAAAGGTCCCTGTGGACTGTTACTTTTATCTTTTGAGTGGAGCAACGGTAGGAATTGAACCCAGGCTTCTGAGTGTGCTTAGCAACTACTCTACCCACTAAACTACATGCCTACCTTACTTTCATCTATTTTAATATTTCTCCTTTCCTATCTCAAATTTATTATAATCCAATAAAGCAAGTATTGTTCAAGCTCAATACAAACAAAGTCTTACTTCCAAAGTAGGTGAGACATAGCCCCTATGTTTAGGGGAAATTACAGTGCTGCTGTGACTATAAAACATAAGGAATGTAACAATGTGAGATAATTAAACCAATAAGTTCAAAGGTACCAGGTTATTAAATTATTTTTTTAGAAATTAAAATACAATTACATCATTTTCCATTTCCTCCCTCTAAACCCTCTAATATACCATCCTTTACACATTACGAACACAAATATGACCATTAAATACTCTAACATACTCAAGCACTGGAAATGTCTGCCTCAAGGTCTCTTCCAGCTGGAATTTGTAAGTTTTTCTGCAGTCTCCCAGTAGATACTCCAAATTGTCCTGTGGCATATCTCAATAGAAGAAATCTAGACCAGAGAACTAGGAGTTCAACCTAGCTTTGGATTTGGCATTCAACCACCTGTGTTCTTTCTAACAAGTTACCGATTATCAGTATTTCTTGGTTTCTTTGCATATCAAATGCCATAAGATAATAATAGGGATGTTTTTCCAAATACATTACAATGACGTAAGTGAAAGCAATTTCACAATTCAAGTCAGCATCTAAAGGGTTTTGCTTAAAGTGCATTCAATTCAGAAACAGAAAGATATCACACAACTGAATGCACGTGGGAGTGTGCAGGGCTCTTTGCTTCCCACTCTCTAATCACCTGCAGGGCAAAGGCCTGCTGCTATGATCTAGCCCCAAGTTTGCCATTAGCAGTGCATGCCAGTAGCTGTATGCTTTAAAGCAATTTCAGAGAATAAAATAGCATTGAATAAGTATTTACTTGATCATACTACTTTTTATTAGCCTACCTTCATTAAACCTGCTGATTCTTACAAACAAAATCTAAATATCAAAATAATATTTTTCCATTACATTTCAGAATGTAATACAAGTACTCCGTTACTGTGTCCTAAAGCCATTTGTATAACAGATAGTCATAATGCAAACCTTTTTCATACAAATAAATACATACATTATATATTTATGTATATAATATATACACATATGTATCATATATTGAATAGTAAAATAGAAACACCTTACAACTACTTTTACCCTTAACTCAATGTCATCTGGGTTTCTGCCATGTGAACACATATGTAGTATGATTCAAGGACTGCTGAGAAAAACTTTCTTAGCATTAGCAAACACCTGACAAATATACTATTCCCCTCTATAGAAGAGATTGATTCACAAGGTGGAGGGCCAATTTGTTGATATTTAGTAAGGAAATACAACTGCTATAAAGTCTGACAGATTCATTGCAAGTAGTGGCACATCCTTATGCCCAGAAAAAGCCAATAGAGGAAGCCATTTAATCCAGTTAGATAAATACAGACACCATAAGTACATTAATCCATATTACAATTGTGATCCTAAAACATCCTCAAATTACAATTACCTCTGCCTTTCAGAATTGTTCATAGATTAAGTAGAGGGCTCTTGTTTAAACATAGCTTTCACTGCAACTTAATCTTGTACTCTGCTTATTCGTGCTCTTCTACCTCGTGTTATTACATTACGGTTGGTTTCCCTTTTGATGAACAAAATATTGTTTTTTATTCTAATGCTTGTGGAATGAATACATTCCAAACATTTGAAGTTACACTTTAACTGAATTACCAAAAAACAAAAAAGAGTTGACATACAAACTTAAGGAGTCTTGGAGCCAATCAGGGATTTTTGTTTGTTCACAGTTTTTTGTTTGTTTGCTTGGTTGGTTTTTGCTTTTTATTTTTCATCAATTCTATATCTATAAACATGAGTAAAGAAGGAAGGGAGCAGAGAAAAATGTATATCTCAACAAAAACAATAAAAAATGAGTGAAGAATATAATTTGGCATCACAATTTCGGTTTTAAAGCCTAAGATTGAATAAGTTTTCTCATCTCTCAGATCTGTAGCCTTTGCTTTTGCTCAGGATTATGCTTGTGCTGTCATGAACTAAAACAGGCTAAATGAAGCTGAGCTAACAATAACAGTGTTCAAATAGCTCTGACATATCCTATGTACTTGTTCCAAAGTTCTTAGGAAGTCTCTGGGTGTCATGATGCTTTTCATCCCAAGATGATTAACCTTAATGCTTGATCTTAATTTGAATTTTTATTTAACATAAACTATTTTCTTGATAACAGATAGTTTTGCTTTCAAGAGTCAGAGGTCCAAATACTAAGAGTCTAAGAGCATGACTGTGAGCAACAGTGTTTCAAAGGATTCCAAATTGCAGTTAATTGGCACAGAATTATTTAAGTCTGAAAGACCCTGGTCCATCTAGCTTGTCCTTACAAAATGTTCAAAAACATGTAGATTTTCTGTAACATATTTCTATCATTCAGTTGAGGGATAGACATACCCACCACCACATACCAACACTTACGCACTCATCAAGATCTCGGTAGCCTTTCTGTTCTTTGCATTTCCCTTCTGGTTAGTTCTTGCCTACATCTTTGACCTGACTACTGTGTTCAGGGAGATACACAGTATCTTCAACCACCAATTAAGTTGAATGAATGCCACCAATTAAGGTTCTTTGGAGCTTCATATAGTCCTGTGTTTACATTCAACTATCCAACAGTAGAGCTGCCTGTCTTCTTAAAAGAAGTTCTTGTTAAAGTAACATCTGAGAGCTGTCACCAGTGCAGTCTCGGCACACCTGGAGCTTTCGATAGCAGTGGAAATGCTATTAATCATATTCTTGGAAATACCAAGAGGGAAAAAAACTTACTTATTGGAATGATAGGATAGGCACACCATTCTCTCTCTGACCCAAGATCTTTTATTAACACCGTGGGAAAAAATGGGATCATAGCTATAGCTTGCTTTATATAGATAAATCCTTATGAAAGATGGGTTACCTTGCTCCAAACAATCAATAGCCTACCCCTTAACAAGAATTTTTATTCCATACTTTTATAAATGCAAACACTGGGATGGGGCCTTGAGGTCATAGTGCTCAGGAAGACAACAACTGACTTTTCTTTCTACTGCCCAAGAGGATTTCACTAGGAACACAAGATTCCTACATGTTGAAATGCATGACATTAAACTATTGATGGCTATATTACTGGTACAGATAATAGACATAATGTAAGTACCAAATGAGAGAAATGAGGGATTAGGCAGCCAAAATCAGTATCAGAAGGTAAAACCTGAATTCATTCTTTTATGAGGAGGAATAAACAAGACTTTTGTATTTCTATAGTGCTTTCAGTTTATAAAACACTCATATTTGCTGCTCTTCCTATTAGTTTGCATATCCATCTAATATTAGTGAGTGTCTAGTCTATCAAAAGATTAATGCAGCAGAATTCTTATTCTCTCTGACCTCAGACTTACAAGATGAGCAACACTACAGTATTTTTCATGTCACAGTACTAAGTTACATAGAGAAGAAGAAGGCACTTGGGACTTACTCAAACAAATTAGGGCTATGCTGAGCGGCATCTTCACAAATATATTACCTAGATCTTGCCACTGCCCAGCAAAATTGAAGGAAGTAGCTGTTGGAGGAGACTGAGCCCCAAGTCTCAGCCTACTCCACTTCCTCTTCTATT
Source organism: Dicrostonyx torquatus (assembly GCA_028555095.1). NCBI lineage: Eukaryota > Metazoa > Chordata > Mammalia > Rodentia > Cricetidae > Dicrostonyx > Dicrostonyx torquatus. The sequence goes on from JAQHUG010000121.1 coordinate 2,037,585, forward strand.
TTGGCCCTAGCCTAGCCACCCCACCCCTGCTGGCAGACCTCCAACAGCACACACACAGACCATCATTTACTAGAAAGGTAAAGGAAGTCTTGAGGAAGCATTGAACCCAAAACAATTATAAAACTGCATCCAGCTACTGATTTAATCTTTTGATCTTCTCTGTTTTCAATTTCAAAACACACATCATCAGCTTCACCCAGGCTCATAATCAAACACATCGTTGTATCTTTAGATTCTTATCAATTTCAGACCTAGCCAGTTTTGAACTCATGGTCCTCTGCACTTTTTAAATATTTTTCAAGTATTTTTAAATAACCTCTACCCCTTAGAGGCATCCAAATTTCATTTATACTTTACACAATTATTTGTATTTCTGCACAACGGCACCCACATTCCACTCCCCAAAAATATGATCCTTGCTTTGCTCCCTAGACATACAGCTTTGGAAGTTAAGTTCTCTTATATAAAAAAGCACTCAAAACTTTAGTTCCTTTTCTGAAATTGAGCAGTTAGGGAAAAAAGGAGCAAAACTTAACAAAGCACACTCACTCTCATTACTGGGTTCATATCTGCCTAAGTAGTCATGCAAACAAGAGTATACACACACACACACACACACACATTACCGCACAGTGATAGATGAAGTAGTAGAACATGGACATGGATGCATTCACAGAGGAGTCAAGGACCTTGAAGTATAAGCAGTAATGTCTCATGCTCCCAGGCTCACCTGGGAAGTACAAAAAAGATATAGTGTTCAAGTGCCTTCAAGTAGACAATGAATAAGGAGATAAGGATCCTGAACTAAGGTGATAAAACAGAGTCAAAGATTTATTGCAAAATCAGACCCAACAGAACCTGATGAAAGATAAGCATGGGGTGGCATCAAATCTGACTACTAGATTTTATGCACCCATAATTATAAAGCTACTTATATAATAAAGAAAAAAGACAACAAAAGAGTCTCTTGGGGAGGTTACTTGAGACAACATAGTTGAAAATTTTAAAAAATTGAGAGGGAACATAGTTGAAAATTTTAAAAAGTCAAATGATCCATGCATAGCAGTTGAATAGACAGCAGAAAATGAGAGAGTAAAGTTTAAGCAAGTAGATTCTTGGTAAGAGATTTCTGTCATCCACATGAAAGTTGATAAATACTGCAGAAGAAAAGCAAATAACAATTAACAAGTATACATTGTAATATGGTATCAATACATAAACAGTATATAAGTATCTTAATCAGTGGTAGAAATGTACACTGTAAATGGTAAATATATATCAATATATAT
>JAQHUG010000121.1:2041114-2067816 GCA_028555095.1 Dicrostonyx torquatus
ATCAAAACAAAAAGAACAGAGAAACAAATGCTGGGGGAGGGGGAGGGCCGGGAACAAGGGGAGTAAATGTAAATTTTTCTTTTAACAATAAAAATAAAAAAAAAGAAAAGCAAATAACAGAAAACTGAGCCAGGACGATGGTACATACCTGTAATTCCAGTACTCAGTTTGTTAAGGCAGAAGGATTATGCATTCAAGTCCATCCTGGGATACATAGTGAGACCCTGTCTCAAAATCAAAACAAAAAGAACAGAGAAACAAATGCTGGCATTTTGCAGATCTTGACCACAATGATGACCTCAATAGGCTATCTGCAAAATATCGCTGATGAGATTAAGAGCAACAAATAAGGATGGATGCAATAGTGTGGAAGCAGAATTGCTCTAGTTGTCATTGTATGCTGAACCAGGGTATGATAAACGGCTGCCTTCCAATGCTGGCTTTCTCAGTAGTTGCTTGTCTGCCTGCCTGCCTGCCTGCTTGCTCGCTTGTTTGCTTGATTGGTTGATTGGTTGATTGTTGACACAGGGTATCATTCAGCACCCCTGGCTGGCCTGGAACTCTCTACATAGCCTTTATCTGCTTCCTGAGTACTGGGGTGAAAGGTGTGTGCCACTATGTTGGGCTAATTGTGTATTCTTGAGCAATTCATCACCACACTAATACCAACTCCAGGCTTCAGTTTTGACACATGTTCCACTTATACATGACCTCAAAGACACCTCCAACTCAAACCAGTGACAATTCTTGAAATAACTAAGGGTGTATTGCTCATAGATGAGTTAATAACGTAAGTTTCTTTTAAAGGTGTGACATAGAATCTTACCAGTGTTTCTGTTGCAAGTACAAAAGATTTTGCCAACCACTCAAGAGACAAACTGATGAAGTAAAATGAAAAATTAAGTAGTTGAAAGAGGAAATGTGAAGATGTAATCTCTGTTTCTAAGGAACCCACAATATAGTTGGATCTACTGCCTCAGTTTCAGCTATAGTAAACCATAATGCAGCTGCAACACTTAGACATTTTTCTTTTCTTTTGTCGGTATTCCTTTTTTAGTGTTCATCCTGTTGTAAGCATCTCATTACCTACAAGAAGAATTTAACTCTTCTAGAATGGTATTCAGGACCTTTAACAACTTTCTGTGACCTAGTTCCTATATTATTCCCCAAATTGATTTCCCACTTTTGGTTTTCTTTCTCCATTCAAGCATACCCACACTACCAAACATATGCACATGCATACAAATAACCTGCAATTTCAGATATTTTTTCAGTATATTTCCATTAAATCCATCTCAATCAAATTTCCATATCCACTAAGTGTGACACTCTCTGTCACACCACTGTGCTTCATTCATTCTTCTTTCTCTTTGTTGCTTTCTTTCCAATTCACTTTTACAAGGACTTTTCTAATATATTACTGCTCATAAATTATTTTATTATGTTTCATTTTTAATTTTTGGAATTTGGGTTTCTAAGGCAGGGACTTCCTGTGTAGGCCATGTTGGCCTGAAAGACACTATATAGCCCAGATTGGAGTTGGACTCACAATCCTCACCACTTTTTCAAGTTTTGGGATTATAGTTATGAACCATATTATCTCGTTTATCTGTGTATCTATATATTTCCATTGCAGCAGCTTTAATGACATTGTACATTAACTTGATAATACATCTTTATCTAGAAAGTAGAAAAGTCTTAATAGTAAAGGTGTATACATTGTTTTTCAAAGACCTAACAGAGAAAGTAGATATACTAAATGGCTAATAAAATATCTTTCAATATAACTATCATATTACCACAAAGACGGAGAAGTATTTTTGAAGAATATGATGTAAGAGATTGGCTTAAAGATGGTTTGAATTACATCTAGTATGAAAAAGGAGAAAGAATACTTCACATGTGGCAATGTGGTCTGAGCAAAGGAAAGGAAAGCAAAAGACAAATGGAGCTAGTCAGAAGGCCATGTTTATAGGCTGTCCATTTAATTAAAAGAGAAAAGTGACTACAAGGCTAAAATGGAATATTTTTTGTACTATTCAATAATTCTTTGAATTGAATTGAGAGTTCATTTGATTCCCTTGAAAGAATAAGTACTGGCTTTGTCTTATGCATCAGTGTTTAGTGAAACACCTTGAGGCATTTGAAAGCATTCACCGTGTGCTGCTGTAGAGGATCACCAGAATATTCCAATGTCAGGTTTGGCCACTAATTTCCTCTGCTACTTTCAGCAATGCTTTTTTTGCCTTTCTAGGTCATAAAGAAAATGGGGCTCCACTGAATGTTTTCTGGATACTCTTCCAACTCTAATTAGGAAGAGAAAAATCATTCCAAACAAACATTTTTTAATTGAAAATGGATTCTTCTGTCATACAATACATCCTGACCACAGTTTTCTCTTCCTCAACTCCTCCTAGCTTCTCCCTCCTCCCCATCTCCCCAGAACTATACTCCCTCTATCTCCCATTGGAAAAAAAAAAGCAGGCCTCCAAGAGACAACCAAACACTACAAAACAAGATACAACAGGACATGGTAAAAGCCTTCATATTGAGACAGGACAAGGCAATCCAACAGGAGGAAAAGAGTCACAAAAGCAGGCAAGAAGAATCAGAGCCACATGCACTCCCACTGTTAGGAGTGCCACAAATACACCAAGCTAACAGCCATGACATATATGCAGAGGGCCTGAGCAGATCCATTCAGGCCCTGTGCCTGCCGCTTCAGTTTCTGTGACCAGCTATGTGCCTTGGTTAGTTGATTGGGTGGGCAATGTTCTCTTGGTGTCTTCCATCCTCTCTGACTCCTACAATGTTCCCTCCCATCTTCCACAGAATTCCCCATGTTGCTAGGTGAGGGACCCCATGGAAACCTCCAATTTAGACTCTCGCTGCATAATTCCAAACATTTTTAATTGTCACTTTTTAAATTACTACATAAAGTGTTAAATGTTGTTATGACATTTTGGAACAAAGTGTGATTTAGTGATCCTCCTTTCCCTCTGTCTCTACCACCCTGCTGCTACTCTGATCCCCACTTGTAGCTTCCCAACTCCAATCATTTTTCCTCTTTCATGAACATCAAATCCTTTTTTATAGCCTCTTCCAGTAGCTTCCCTTTTACTGAGTAGCTCTGAGATTCCCTTTAATATTCTAATATTTGTTTCATTTTCATTGTCGTGTTTAGTGATCTCATTCACCTTATAGTGTGTGGAAGCAGTTTTCATCCCTTTTTTATTTAAAAATATTTCAGACAATGTTTTCAGATCATATTCTTTCTTCTTAAATACCTCTTTCCAGATCCTTCCCACTCAATTTCATGTTCTTTGGAAAGGGTAGATTAAAAAATATATATATCAGTTCAAAACAGGAAGCTCATTAAAAGAGAGTCTGTGTTGTCCTGGCCAACTATTTCTAGACATGGGGCCTGCTCTGGAGTATGGTTTATATCCAGTGGCATTCCATTAGAGCAAACTGTTTTCTCCTTTACCACCATGCATCAATTCCAAATAGCTTCGTGTATAGGGATGGGATTTTGTGTTCACCTCCCTTTCTCAGGGCTGGGCCTTTTTCTTGTTTAAACCTGTGAAGATCTTGTGCATGCTGTCCCAGTATCTGTGAGTTCATGTGTATTAGTCCTGTTCTGTCTTGAAAAAGCTATTTCCTTGAGCCATCCACCACCACTGCCTCTTTACTGTCTTATAATCTCTTCTGCATAGATCCCTAAAGCCTTGAAAAGAGGGGTTTGATAAATACATCCTGTGTATGTGGGACACTAAGGCTGAGTGTTCCAAAATCTCTTGCCCTCTTTCACTGTCCAGACTGTTAACTTTCATTCACTGGAATAAGTTTTTCTCCTGAGGATTAAGCAATGCCTTGATCTATGGGTATAGGAATATGTCATTAGGGATCGTTTTGTTGCTATATTCTTTATGTCTTATTCTATGATCATGTCTGGTCTTGGATATTCATGAAATCCTGAAGCATGACACTATTTGGTTACTCTTTCAGTACGATTTTATAGTAGTAGAATACACATTAGAGAAGCAAATTTGATGTTATGATAACATATTTATAGTTCTTTCAAAAGTTATCATTGAGTGAGACTTACACTCTTGCTAGAGGCTATCAAGAGATTCTGAGATAGGAAAAAGTATGATGAATAACTTTGTATTTCTAATTTCTAAGCAAGTTGAAGTTTGCATTCTATACCTACCTGCCTCCTTCCCATCCTCCTCTCCCTTCCTTTTCTCCTCTCCCTCTCAGTTGCCCCCTCCTCTTCTCTTTCCTTCTCTCTTTTTCCTCTCTGTCCTTCCTTTTTCTTCCTTTAATCAGCACATTCTTGGCTGGTATCTAACAAATTGCATCCATATACTTTGCTACCAACATTAGTAACATCACCTATCTCACTTAAGTTTTTCAAAGTTTTTCAGAAATCTAACCCTACCAACTACTTGAAAACATCCACATAACTTTCTTTCTTTTCTTTTATTCAAGATATAAATAGCACAGAGATAGCAGGGGGCTAATCCAGTTGCTGTATTATTCCAGGACCAGTAAGAATAGTTGTCATCCTCAAATGATTTCTACTGCCAATTAAATGCCAAACAGAAACACCTAGTGAGGGGTTAGTGTGTCCAACCCTGGGTTTTACTTGCTAAGAACATAAGATAGGTAAGATATACTCTTTCCTAAATAGATTCAATTAAACTAGTCAAAAATGCATAGATAGACACATAGCACTTAGAAAGCATTTTAATTACTATGCCATATAGTTGTACTCTGTTTGTTGCTTTATTATTCAGGGGAGGAGGGTTTTTATTGATTTTTAGTGAGTTCTACATTTTTCTCTGCTCCCCTCTTGGCCTCCTCCCTTCTTCTCAACCCTCTGCCAAGGTCCCCATGGTCCCAATTTACTCAGGAGATCTTGTCTTTTTCTACTTCCCATGTAGATTAGATGTCTCAGTTAGGGTCCTCATTGTTGTCTAGGTTCTCTGGGACTGTGATTTGTGGGCTGCTTTTCTTTGCTTTGTGTTTAGTTTTAAACCAAGCTAATTGATTTGTCTGTATAAAACTAATTTCTTGTTAATACTCTTTAGCACTTAGTACAAACTTGCCTTGAGACTATATGTATAAATATCTTTCTAGAATAAAGCTAAATTTAGAGAATCAATATCAAACCTTAGCCATTAAAATTTTAACTGGATCTCAGTACATTTAGCAAAATTAAGCTAGCAGTTTGAAATAATTTAGATAAGCTTCAATGGGCATTTCACATTATTCTGTTTATGCTTAGACCATGAGTTTTTAATTGTGTGGGCAAAGCCAATTCAGCCCAATGCATGTTAATTCAATTTATAACTTTCATGTGCCATTTATTTACATAGCCACAGGGCTAACTTCCAATTTACATTATTCACTAAGAACAGTTAACTGGTTAAGTGTGCCTGAGAGACAGGTTACTTGGACTGCTGGTTTTGCCACACTCAAGGACATACAGCTCAGCTTGCTGCTTCAGATCAACAGTGCTTCCCTCTTGGGGTCTTCTTCGGTGGAATCTCGTCACTTTTCTCAGTAGCTTCTTTTAGCACAGCAAAATCCCTGCCTTGGAACAAACTTTCAGCTATATTTTCAGGTTTTTTATTCATTTAGGCGCCTTTGTCATCTTTTTAAATGTTTATGTTTAATTACTTTAAACAATGATATTAAATATCATTATAACATTGTCAAAGTGTGTTTTAATAATTATCTTCCTCCTTATCTCCCTACCCACCCCTTGACTAATCCTAGCCCCTCCTTTTATCTTCCCCCAAGTCACTTTTCTACTTTAGTATCCCCTGTGTCATTTTGTTGATCCCCCTTTTTCTTCTTCATCACCGAATGTTATCCTCTTTTGATCTCCTTTTAGATTTTTCTCAACTTATACTCATTTACACACACACATACACACACACACACAGACAGAGAGAGAGAGACAGAGACAGAGACAGAGACAGAGATATCCTAGTGTTTGGTTTTGTTGCTTTATTTTTTCATAAGTGAAAACAGAATATCAGAAAGATTAAGCAACTTGCTCAAGATCACACAGCTAAGTACAAATGCAACTATGATCCAAATGTAGAACTCTTCTCATTCAAAGACTAGTATAGTTTGATCTCTGTATCTATTTTTCTTACCTACTTAGAAGATTAATTGAGGTTTGTTTTTTTATTTTCTTGAAAACACAGTGATTTGTCTTATCTATAAAAAGTAGTTATACTTACCTGATAAGGAGGACATAATGATCAAGAAGGTGGTCTTTCCAGGCTTAGATTCATCCATTGCACTCCAGATGTGCTGACCCCTGTGAATTCCCCAATGCGGGAAAGTCAAGTACAGAATTTGTGATAGTGGGCAACTGTGTTGGCACTCTTCCCTGTTAGTATAGAAAAGATCAGTCTTCCTTCATAAAACAAGGAACTTATTATAAATAATAATATAGAATATAACTGAAAACCTCCATTGACAAAAGGAAGGATAAGTAAAAGACAGTAACTACTTGAAATGGAGCAAAATTCAGCCTTAGAAAAGAAGGAACTTTATATGGCATGGGTGCATACTGAGGGCATTAAGCAAAGTAAAGTAAGCTAGCCATATAAAGACAAAAACTGCATCATTCCACTTACACAAATTACCTAAAACAGTCACATTCACAAGATAGAAAAGCAAAAAGCAGTTGTCAAGGAATGGAGTACAAGAAGCTAATAGTCAACAAACGTGCTGTTTCAATCAAGCAAGATGAATACATTACATAATTTTTTTAACACAAAGACATTTATTTTTATTTATTTATTTCATCAAAAATAGCTTTGCTTTCTTACAAGAAACATTTTCAAAGGTCATCAGATCCAGCTGACAACCACAGAGATGGCAGAAGCCACTGTGCTGACCGGAGAGAACTTAGAGCAAGTTTGCTTGCTTCTAAGCATTTGAACTCAAAAATTACCTTTAAAAATGACCTAATTCTGCACTTTGGATTCCAGAAAATTAAGAAAATTTCCAGAAATACACAGGAAATAACAGTTGTCTTAAGTGAAATGTGGAATCTTTACATCACTGATTCTACTTAGTTTAAATAAAACAAAGTTTAAAAGCTTTTATACTTGGGAAGAAAATGATTCGTTTATTTAGGTTTTAAAGGCCCAAGAACAAATATTGTCCACATTAAGGAAAAGACATACTTTCCCAGAACCCCAAGCCTCTTTCTTATAAACTGTGAAAAGTACATTTCAAGCAACTCCTAAGATCTATATGGGTGGATAAATAATGAGTCATGGAACCCTAGAGCCATGTGATCAAGCAAGATGGGCACCTGATACAGGGGATGATAAAAAGGAGCAAACAATAATAACTTCAGAGCTTAATGAACTTCAAAGCTAATTGTTTCCCCTTGTCACGGCATTCTCAAATGTAAAACATGTACTTTACAGAATTATCTTCAAGTTTATAGAGTGAATGTATATAATTGTGTAGCATATTTTAAAAAGTTCGGTGTATAGAGATAGACTACCTGTATATAAGCATGAGTTATTAAAGCTATTTTTATATTATCAAAACCAGAAGTTTTGATAAAAGGGGTAAGCACATAGAGGGGGATCTGTGAGCCCTGGAAAGCAGAGCAACTTTTAATCATAATACTTTTCACCCAGTTTAGAAAACAGCTTCATATCTAGAACTATCTATCGTGCTGCCTTTAGAAAGCCTAACCAAGCCAGTACATTCTAAACACAGCCAAGATTGCAAACAATTTATGCCCGTGTTCTTCACTGCAGCTATAAATCACATATTACATGCCCTCGAGGAAAAAAATAGTCCTGATCTTTACAGATTTATTGAATGATAAATTAGAAGGGACTTTAGAGGTCATAAAATCTGACTTTATTGTATTGCAAATAAGTAACGGTTTGAAAGAGAGGAAATGTGTTTTCAAAGATCACTTAATTAATCACCCACCACAAACTGAGGTATGGTTCAGGTCTGCTGGCATACAGTCCTTCAAATTTCCAATCATGGTTTTTCTCCATACTAGAATTCTCTCTCATTTTGAACACACATAATAAAATGATACAACAAATGGATTAACTCAAGTCTACCAATATTTAAAATGCACTATATACCATGCCCAGTGGGAAATATAAAACGAATAAAATGTGCTTATTGCTCTGTTTTTGATAGTGGAACTCAAGCAAAAGTAATGAGGAGCATTATATTAAGTGATCACAGATGACTATGACAAAGTAATAAATAAAAATCATCATAAAGGTACAATTATTATAAACAAACATGTCATATCACATCCATATCAGGAGGACAATGGAAGAAGAAGATTTTAGAAATACCCTGAAAGAAATGGTTGCCGAAGTACAGGGTGAACACATTTTCTATCTTTGAATTTCCTTTATTTTCTTTTTTTACTTCCATTTCTTTGTCAGAAGATTTCCTTTGGAAAGTTCCAGCCTGCAACTACTTTACAAAAATAAACTGGAAGAAGGTGTTTATTTTATTAACACTGGGACCACACATAAAGAAAAAGTGGCAGTCTCCCGGGGAATCTTTCTGGCAGACAAGAATGAGGGTCACCATAACACAACAAAAATTGAGAAGTGTCAGGTTGCTACTGCCTCAGGAAAGCCTTTCTGTATTCATTTCTGACATATGTGTTGTATCTGTTTGATTCATAACAGTAATTTTTTGAAAGAACACACACACACACCTTAAAGTTTAAGTATCCAGGCTTCTAAAACTATTGCTCTCCAGAAGTATATATGTGAAATTAGTGACCAAAACCAAGTACTACTTTGAGTCTTTTGAGTCTGGGGATCTAGTTCAAGCCCCATTAGCCACTCTTCTTTTAAACAAAATTGTGCTCCAAGCAAATTAAGAAAATCTCGTTTAATATTCTAATTCCTATTCCTAGAAAACTAAATCCTTGGATGAGATTTTCCTAATGATTTCCTATTTGAGCTTTATAATTAAATACGTATAGAAATATATAATTTCCTAGAAAGAAATATTTTAAAATATTATGTTCATCTTTGGATGCAAAAACTGAATGCATACATCAGCAAACATCTGTGACCACTCATGGTCCCTATTCCAAGTCTCCCTCCCCTTGGGAATGTAAAAAAGGATGAAGGGAAAGCAAGGAGGCATGGAAGCCAATGGGCAGCCCTAAATCTGTCAGTTTAGCTTTGATGTGCCATCACACTCTGGACCTGCACTTAAGGCTGCTAAGTTCCCATGACCCTTCCCGGCTGCTCCTGAGGTCACTAACTCTTTTCTGTAATTTATGATTGCAGCTTGAGCATACTCTGACGTTACAACGTAAGAACAGGGGCTACAATAAGAAGGAAACTTTGTGAAGGTACTACGGTGCCAGAAAGAGGTACGACTCCAGTTTCAGAATGAACTCGGTTTTTTCAATGTGTGATTTTCTTACGGAAGTTACGTTCCTCATCATCTGTACTGAAATAAAGTCGGCACCATTTGTGCTTACTGCTTCCTTTCATTAACCAATCCGTGATTCATTTGCTTTGTGCTAAAGTGGCTTTTACTAGACTCCAAACAACTGAGTTATTACTCCTCAGCACCCACTTCCTTTCCCAACTGTGAGCTGTTTGAAGGCAGGACAGGCTTCCAAAGGAACTCTCGATGTCCATCTCCTAGTGGTCACATCATTAGGAAAATCACAGTAAATTATGCAAAACCTAATTAAGTGTTGCACAGACATTTTATCTCATTATATTTGAAATGGCTACTTTACACTAAGTGATTTCTACCCTTTTAAATTCTAGTCCTTGTTTGAAAATTCAATAATTTTCTTTTCGTGGCTTAATATAAATAATTGGTTTCTGTGTAAATAAAGAATCAAACCCGAATACTAAAATTTATAAGGAAGTCCATTCTGTTTCAAACAGCTCTGCTGGATGTTAATGGAATTGGATAGCATTCATGTCTTTGTGTTCTTTTTCGTTGTTATTTATTAGCTCTATTTGGCATCTTTTGTTCAAGCAGCAGAGAACTTCAAATTTATTTGTAATGTGCAATGGATGAAGAAATATTTGTATGTCAACAGTGTGGGTAGTTTTTAACCCTTAAAATTAAGCTTTATAATATACTTTCTTAGCGCTTTAGGGAGTAGTTAATCTCCAAAGTTGAAAAGACCTTAAATTACAGTGCCATGAAATGATCACTCTAAGTGGCTTCAAATGGATAATTATGCTTTCAAATGGTCAGGTTTATATCATTCCAATTAACATTGAACATTTATGGACAAAGAAGATGAGTAAATGGTCCTGTATTAAGCGCTGGCTTATTTATCAACCAGAGTCCAGAAGAGAAGATAACACATCACTGATGTGCAAAACAGACTAAAAATCCTTCAGGAGTTCTACAAGGATAGAACTTTCTTTGGAAAGACAATGAAAGAAGGCATAGTTAAGAAGGTACGATTCAATCTGAACAATGAAATAGGAAGAACGTGAGATGGTGGATGTGGTTTTGATTTGATCTATGTGGCCCAGGCTGATTCCAAATGCATCATCTTCCTGCCTCAGCTTTCCCAGTGTGGGGATTACAGAAATGTACCACCAAAGTGGGCTTGAGACAGAGCTGTTAACCTACTTTCTAGTGGAAGTCATTTCACAGTATATACAGATATTAAATAATCATTCATGAAGTGATTAGTAATCATTTCATGGCAACAATATAAAATCTGCTGGATATCATATTATAGAAACATATTTAAAAGCATGCTATATTGATTTCTAAAATGTTGTGAATAAAACTAAAAGGGGAAAAGCTCTATTAAAAATCTCAATAGCACCATCTAGTGCCTCATGGCATAAAATGGCTCAGTTTGCCTAAAATGGTATCAACAAAACTGTTTGGATTAATTTGGGGAAGTTTCCCTTCCTTTACCTGAATTTAGGAAACCAATACAAAAAGAAACCTGGAGCACAAATTGAAAACTAATGCTCACTTTAGGAATTGTGGGCAGGTTTTTCTCTATAACCTTAGAATTATTCCTCTTCGTTTTTAAAAATCTTTTATCAATAGCTCTTGTTGAAAGTGACGTTTTAAAGGCTAGAAAAATATAAATAGCTGGAATGGCAAGATGGCTGGATGACACATCATGAAGAGCAGAAGAAACTGTTCCTGGCTGGAAGCTTGTCAAGTTCTATCCCACCTGCAACAACTCCCAGAGCTGTCTGCTTCCATATTCCAGCTATGTTGACAAGATCCATCCTATTCCACACTAGTCATTCGTCAACTCTTAAGCATTCTTCGAGACACCTTGTTTACCAGGGAACGAGAGATAAAGAAAAATCAACAAATCAATAAGGGACTAGGTATTGAACTGCTTCCACTTTGAAAAGGAAGTGACAAGATCTGCAGAACCCTGAAGAAATGACTATATCTATGCTACCTCATCCCTTGCTGTTTCTAATCAGAGGCTGTTAGCTGCCAGAATGAACTTGGATAGACCAAATATTAATCTTTTGCTGTGAAAGAACTGAGTATGGCTAAGCTCAAAGCTTTGAGTACAAGTCTGAGAAGAGAACAACTATTTCCTCACCCAACAAGTACATTCTGACTAACTATGCCACATCTTTCCTCAGAGCCTTCCACTATGGCACAGCTTTTTCAACTATGGCTTTCACCTCTCTGGTACTTTACTGTCATTGTTATTATAACTATGTGGCCACTAGATTTCTCCTGCTGTGATGTTCTATGGTTCTAAATAAAGTTAATCCCAGATTAAGAATCTCTCCTGCAGGAGTAAGTTTCATCAACATGAATGAATTAGATTGTTTTCTTTGGGTATGACCTACATCCAGAAGATGTGAAGAGTTTTCTTTTACGGAAAAGCAAATATTTTTGTGCAGATTTTAGCCACTTACTAAACTTAAAGCTCTTATAAAACAACACATTAATAATTAGATGATGGTGATGATTGATGACGATAGATACATACATACACACCCATATATTCAAAATGAGTATATTTAAAGTTTTTTTCTGTAAGTAAAAATATCATAAATTCATTCAAGGGCAATTTTATGGAATAGTACTGAAGCAGTACAATCTACAATATGTTGGAGATATTTTAGTTAGGTATTGGGAATTAAGAAGAATTCCTTTAGGAAAACATAAATGAGAAAAGAGGAAAAAAGTTTTCTTCAGGTTTGGAGGACCCAGACCTTCTTCCTGGGGGCAAAGTTCAAGTGACTCTCTCCTCATTACCTGACAACAATTGCTTCCAGCTGTGGTGGATGTGCACGTGAGCAGCACTAATTGGACTCAGTGACTTATTTTTTAAAAGGAGAGAAAGAAAGAAGGTGAAATTGGGAGGGAGACCAGCTGGGAGCGGCTTGGATGGCGAAGCGGAGGCTGGGCATGATCAATATACACATTGTGTAATGTATGAAATTTTCAAAAAATAAAATCTATTTAATATTTTAATTACACATAAAATTATAGTGGCACTATGAAATGAATTAGTGTGCACTATGATTTTAAAAGCTAGTTTAATTGACAAGCTCTTTTCATATGTTGTAGGCACCAAGCAGGCATTCCTGGAGAACATGGATGAAGCTGAAAATCTGACAATATCTTCTGCCAGTAATAACACATGCCATGACACGATCGACGAGTTCCGCAATCAAGTGTACTCCACAATGTACTCTATGATCTCTGTTGTGGGTTTTTTTGGCAATAGCTTTGTGCTCTATGTCCTCATAAAAACATATCATGAGAAATCAGCCTTCCAAGTATACATGATTAATCTAGCCATAGCAGATCTACTGTGTGTTTGTACATTGCCTCTCCGTGTGGTCTATTATGTGCACAAAGGCAAGTGGTTCTTTGGTGACTTTTTGTGCCGCCTCTCCACCTATGCCTTGTATGTTAACCTCTATTGTAGCATCTTCTTTATGACAGCCATGAGCTTTTTCCGGTGTGTTGCTATTGTTTTTCCTGTCCAGAACATTAATTTGGTTACACAGAAAAAAGCCAGGTTTGTGTCTATTGGAATTTGGATTTTTGTGATTTTGACTAGTTCTCCATTTTTAATGTCCAAATCTTACCAAGATGAGAAAAACAATACTAAATGCTTTGAGCCCCCACAGGACAATCAAACTAAAATATATGTTTTGGTCTTGCACTATGTGTCATTATTCTTTGGCTTCATCATTCCTTTTGTCATCATAATTGTCTGTTACACAATGATCATTCTGACCTTACTAAAAAATTCAATGAAGAAAAATCTACCAAGTCGTAGAAAGGCAATAGGAATGATTGTAGTTGTAACAGCTGCCTTTTTAATTAGCTTCATGCCATATCATATTCAACGGACTATCCACCTTTACTTTTTACACAGTGAAACTAGACCCTGTGATTCTGTCTTAAGGATGCAGAAGTCAGTGGTCATAACCTTATCTCTAGCTGCATCCAATTGTTGCTTTGACCCTCTCCTATATTTCTTTTCAGGTGGAAACTTTAGGAGAAGACTATCTACATTTAGAAAGCATTCTTTTTCCAGCATGACTTACATACCCAAGAAGAAAGCTTCCTTGACAGAGAAAGGAGAAGAAATATGTAAAGAATAATTCAAACCTATCTCCAGGGCAGAACAATGAAAAGAATTTCCCTAACAAGTATTTTCTTAAATTGCAATTAAAAAAATAAAATTTCCCATTAATAACTTACAAAGCATTAAATATATCTCATTTATAAATCCTATCATTTGATATTTTAAGTGTTCAAAATTCAGTTTATCACTGTGACCTAAGCCATAATTTTTTTTTACTGTTCCCCAGAAGGTAGAAAATATTTGGGGTTCTGACCTATAAAACTGAATATGAAATCAAGATATATTCTTTTTTTTTAAAAAAAAAGGCTAATAAAGGATACAAACTAGAATTTGAGTCCAGCTTATAAATATAGCATTAAAATTAGCAAATAGTCATCAGTCATCCTAACTTGTCCCTTTGCATATATGCCATCAGATGAGACCTAGAGATGACCCAGAAGCTACAGAAATGTAAGATCAGCCTATTCCTTTGTAGTACTGACTAGCGAGGCAAAGTAGGGCCCTATCTTCCAGAAGAGAATGTTCAAGTTAACTCTATAGGCTGTATGCAATTTACAATCTGGAAACCAAGGAAGATAAATATGATTTTAAAAAAGCCAGCTTGCCTCCAATTCTCTTTTGTCCTTGCTTGACTCAAGCTTCCAAAAGAGAATTGGGTTTTTCTCGCTCATTGAGGTTCCTATTGTGAATTCAATCCTAACCCAAAATATTGGGTTAATGAATAAAACAACTGACATTGCCATATATGAACAGAAACAATTAAAATTCATCTGAAGAAAAGGAAAGAGATCTATCTTTCTACAGGAGTTTTATTCTGATCAAAATTTACTATATAAGATATCAGAAGAAAATTTGAATATCATTCTCTTAAGAACTGTACTTATGTATATGTATATAGATATATGTAATCTACCTTGCTCTATGTTATGCATTTATAGTTAATTAGTTATGAGATTTATTGTTGTTTATACTGTCTGCATTTTTATTAGCATGTTGAAAGCAGTATCATTTATTGCAGTGATTTTTATATTATAGTGGAAGCTTTGTTCTTAAAACAAACCATTGGAAACAGCTTGGTTGTGACTAAAATATGATGTTTATCGGCAAAGTTTTGCTGAGGTTCATTCTGTTCTTAACTCTGAGTTTCAAAAGTCACAATACCTCAGAAGAAATAAATGATAATAGAGATGGAATAAAGGAAAACCGTGAATGGAGTTTTTTTCATCTTCCACATGTGAGCCATTTCTATTTCACTTCTACTGTTTCACTCTTTTGGGAAATAAAAAAGGACATAATGAAGAAAGACTCTTAGGGAACAGAAATAACTGGAACTCTGTTGAACATATCTGAAACCTGGTAGTACCCATTACTTTTGCTCTATATTATTTCCCTTTGCTTGAGACAAATATCAAATACATTTGTCATAAGAAAACAAGTTTCATTTTCTATATTTATGTTTGGGGCAATCAGCATAGTGTGTTAGAAAGGCACAATACTGGCAGTTAGGACACCTGCATGCTAACCTGGTCTCTATTAATAGTTATGTAACTTTAAGCGAAACCATTAACATAGAACCTCAATTCCTCATCTGTAGAATGAGAATGATACTCGTTTTGCCTTTCTTGTGAGAATTTTTAGGATCAAAATGCAATTAGACATGCTAAAATTTTAACCTAAAATGTATAGTAAGGTATCATTTTAAAGTATTTAGAAGGGGGCTTTTAAATAGGCTTATTCATATTTATTGTATCAGTTCTCAATTTTGAAAGAATTGGAAAATATAATCACAATTAAATTCTAATTTATTTATTAGAATTTATTAAAACTATTAATTAATTCAATAATCATGTTGCTTATCTATTCTTACATCCAAGCTTTTGTCTGTGCTTGCATTTTCACTCACATAAGTGCCCATGCATACAGAACAGATATACTACAAAACCTTCAGTCACCTGCAAACTCACAATGAATGTATTGTTCTTTCATGAATTACGTCTTTGTAGCCTACATCATACAACTCACCTCTTACTATTTTTCCCAGTTTTATCCATGTGTGTTAATATTTTATCCCAAAGTGAAGTACTTCATGTAGAATTTTCAATTCTGAGGTTACAAATTACATCATTACATGGAGGTATCTAACATTTAATGACCTATCCATATTATACTCCGATTTTAGAGGGGGTTATTTTGGTTTGCTGTTTTGTTGGGAAGGTTGTTTGTTTGTTTATTGGCCAAACAGGACCATAAATTTATTGCGGGATGCACACTCACACACTCACAACGTCACATGACAATGGCACAGTTACTCAGGACATCAAGGTGGCCTCTGCCATCAAAGTAGGACCCAATAGGTTGCAGTCTCCTCCCATGCAACCTAGACCCTGCTGGGTCCTTCCTCTGGGGCAACTGAGGAATGGAGGGTGTTGCTGGGGTGGCCCTCAGACCTGGTGGGGGTGAGCAGGCAGGTTAGTACAGCACACCTAGCTGAGTGGAGGACACCTCACTCCAGGAACTGCAGCCTCAGCAACTGCTTCAACACCTTCGTCTGGCTCATCTCTCAGATTTCACCTGCCGGGAGCATCTCATCTACCATCTCATCTACGAAGTGTAAACCTCGTAGAAGCTGAAAAATAGGTCCAGTCCACAGACATTGTGGAAATATTCACTTAGCACTTCCAGAAAGTTGTAGATGACTTTGAGATAGACCAGAATTTTGTCCTTGATGACCACACAGATACAGAAGTAGAGTCTAGTGTAGTGTAGGTAAATGATCTTGAAGTTCCAGAACTCCACAAAGCTGATGTGCTTGGCATTCCTAACAGTGACTAAGGCATGTATCTCCTCAATCAACTTCGTTTCTCATCATCATTAAACCACATGTACCACTTGGCCAGGCGCATCTTGCCGCTTGCTTCTGGATGAGAATGAAGTGAATGATGGTGACCTCTGTCACTGTATTCTGTTTTAAATGCTTCACCTGTATAAATATATTAATTCATATGCTCTTTAGAGTAAGTACTATTACCATCCTCATTTTGTCAGCAAGTTTCAGAAACAAGGTTCACCACAAGGCATTTTGTTGTAAGAATCTATGTTTTTAATTTGCTAAATATCTGTGCAACCATTTTCAGGTACAAAGTTTTAGGTATACATGACAAATAGGTTTACATAACAAATCTGCAGGAGAGATTTACTATACACAATTATGCCTTGCATTAACAATATCGCTGTGCCTTTAATTTTTGTAATAGGACAGGTATGTTATGCCCTTACCAAAAACATATGAGAAATAAGTGACAGACAAAAAGAGTGAAAGATGATGATGATGGATAGATGATGCATTAAAGTGTAGTGCTTAAATATACAAATTATATGAACATATGCCTGTGATTTAGTCAGAAGAATGACATGAGACTATTACAGGATAAATTAGAATATTGAAATTAGAAGGAGGTTCATATTTGCAAACCCTAAAGGCAAAATAATAACCTATAGCACTAACATTCCACAGTCTTCACAGACATCCCTTTTGTCACCAACAGCCCTGTTAAATCTCACAAACCAGCAAGATTAGCTCTCATTATACACTTAACTTTTTATTTCATTCATCAAGTATCACTTCTGTATCCTCAAAAACATTTCTGATCTTAAGCAAATGTTCTCTATTTTAGTTTTCAGAATAAACATATTTGGTTTTGTGTGTTCTTCTTAGACTCCAAGCTGGTTTTTCTTGGCTATAAATTTTCAGGGGTTTGCAGAAAAGTAATATGATTATGCAATGATAATTTTAATTGGCCTTTAAGGGTAATAAATGTATCTTTCAATAACTTTCCCTTACTAGAACATCAGTGACCCCAAATGTAGAAAATATAGATGCTTGAAAGGTCAGATTAGTATCACAATAATGTAAACTCAAGGGATACATTCTAGTAAACATCATCACATGATTTGTCTTTTGTTTTTTTTCTAGAGTAACAGAGAGCTTTGGAATGTGTCAAAAAAACACCTTTCTATCCTTGCATCAGGCAACACCAATCAAACCCAGGTTATACACATGAAGCAGAATAGAATATTTTCCTACTGGCTAGTGTGATGATCTTTAGGCTAAGATCAAGTATAAAAACAAAAGATGATTCCTAACTGCTCCTTCATTTGCTCATTGTTTAGCTTTTCTCTGCATTATATAGTTTCCCTTTATATAATTCCTTCCATTACATAGTGCCCCTTTATATAATTCCTTCCATCATCCCTGCTAAAGCGTAAGAATATATTTCTATCATAACTAAAGAAGGTATGACCTATTTTTTTTTATTAAACAGATTTGTGAATATACCTTCTCAAGATATACTTAATGGGGAAGTAGTTGCAGGCCCCTACATCTAACCAAGAATCTATCTGCAAGTGAAACCCACAAGCAAAGGAAAAATCAGCTTTTCCAACGAGGTCTCATTTCATATATTACCAACTACTTAACATGTCTAGAAATAGTTTTGGTCAACTTAAACTTAATGACATTTTTGTAGACTTTTTGTCTCATTTTGCTTTGTTAGAGTATCTTTTGTCAAATTGGTCTTTTGCTTCTTATGATTTCTGTCTTTTTGTTCTCTTTTATGTGTGTGTGTTGAATTTTGGATTTTATTTGTATTTTGGAGGGAATATTTGTTTTTTATTTCGTTTTGTTTGTTTTCAAGACAAGGTTTATCTATGTAACAGCCCTGGCTGTCCTTGAACTCACTTCATTTTGAATTTACAGAGACCTGCCAGCCTTTGCCTCGGAGTACCAGGATTAAAGGCATACACCACCACACCCAGCTTTCTTTCTGTTTTTTTTTTTTTAGAGAAATAAAAAGAATATAAATTGTGTGGGAAGAGAGCTGAGAAGGATCTGGGAGGTGTTGAGAGAGACAAAAATACGATCAAAATATGTTGCATTTTTTTCAATAAAAATACATTAAATTTATATCCCAAGTACCTGATCTTATAGTTTTTCCTAATACCTAGTCAGTTTATCTAGGAAATTCATTGCATATCATTAGCGCTGTCTTGGAAATTTAATATTTAATACAGCCTAACTGTCCTGATAGAAAGTTGTCTTTTAATGTAGAAAGTTATATTGTTGAATATTGAATGGGAAAGATTAACATGTTATTGTTCAGCTTTACTGCACAGAGCAAAAATAAAAATTACTGTATCATTTCCTGAACGTCAATGACTATGTGGATTTCATGATTTTGTTTTTAATATTCTTAGTTGGGCAGACATTAACATTAAGTATTTAAAAATATCATTAAATACAGAAATAATGTCTCCCATTCCATAAAAGCAGATTCTGCTTTCTACAACTTTGAGAAAGACTAATGCAGATTATTATCTAATTATAATTTCCTTTTGAAAATAGCTTCAAAGAATTAACAATAAAATGTTCATTTTTCTAGGGTGAAGGTTATAACTTGCCAGGAAATTTGGCTCTTTTTAATGTTCATTGTTCTGGGATTTAGGTGCTTAACTTCTATTTTATTGTTTGTCTTAAACTTTTATATGTGTTTATTTTCCTGTTTTTTAATTATTTCTTAGATTTTTTGATGTTAGAATTACACTATTTTCCCTATCCGTTTCCTTCCTCAAAACCTTCCTGAATATTTCTCTTTGCTCTCTTTCAAATCATGGCCTCTTATTTTCATTATGTGTTGTTATATACATACATATATACATACATGGGTGCATATATAATGTATGTATGCTGTATATAAATATATATTCCTAAACATATAAATGCAACCTGATCAGTATGTATAATGTCACTTGTATGTACGTATGTTTTCAGGGCTGATCATTTAGTATTAAATACCCAATTGGTGTGCTCTTCGCCGGGGAAGCCTTTTCTCCCATTCTCAACATTCCTTAGTTGCTGATATGGTTGAGGCCTCACATGGGCCTTATTATGTCTATTGTTGTTATCGTTGTTCAGCTCATGTTCTAACATTCTTAGAAGACATAATCTCACAGGAAACTCCCTCATCTTACAATCATTCTGTCCCCTATTCCACAGTGTCCCCTGAGTCTTGGATGTGGGAGTTACTGTACAGCTCTGCATTTTGATTGACTGTGGTTTTCTTTAACAGTCTCTATCTGTTGCAAAAAGAAGTGTCCTTGATGAGAGGTAAGCACTACATTTATCTGTGGATATAAGCATGAATACCGAGAATGTAGTTAAGTATTACGCTGGCTTAGTAAAGTGGTAGTTACAGATTCTCTTCCAGTACCCATGAGTTCAGCAGCCCTGGGTAGCTGACTAGGTTTCCACCAGCTGACACTATTTCCCTCTCGTTGAGCAGGTCTTAAATCCAGTTAGACACTTGTTTGTTGCCACCAAGGTATGTGTGACACTACTGTACCCTTGGAGTTAAAATTTCATACTGGCCATTGTTTGGTTCATAGGCATAAAAGCTAAGTAAGACTGTAGGCTACTTCCCTCATTTGGAAGGACATCATGAAAACTAGTCCTCAGGGAAGAGGGTTCTGCAGCTGAAGTGCATGGTGTCTTTGCAATAAAGACTTACTCACTATCTCTAGGGACAACCAAGAGCAATAACAATAACCCCTGTAATGTTTTGGGAATCTCATGGACAACCCTGACCAAGAACTCAAAAGAGCAAGTGGTTGGTGCCTGTGGTTGATGTTTTGTTAGATGATCTTCGGCTCTTGGTGTAAGGAATGTCGGCCCCCTCAGAGTCAGTACAGGACACACTTTATTTCAAAATCTTGGCCCAAAGGAGATTTATTACCCTGGAGTGGCGAGCAGCAGTGGAGGCTGCAAAGACAGACAATAAGCAGCATCAACAATCAACAGCAAGAAGCAAGCAAGCAGGTGTGTTTACTTTTCAGGGTAGGACTTTTAGGAGAAAAAGGGGGAGTCTGTGCTAGGGTGAGTTGGTAAAACTTTATTGGACATATTAGCCAAATAGTGAATTTTTATTGTTGGACCTCAGTGTTTTGTCTCAGGAATGAGGCAATGACTGAATAAGGGAATGGACCTTGGTGACTAGCTTTAGGAATGTAATCTAATAGTTTAGCAAGTGGAGAAGCATAAAAAAACAAAACCTGTTCACACCATATTTTCCATGCTCGGGCTTGTGTTCGCCATGCTTGGACCTGTTAGAGCCCTTCACTTGGAGGGAAC
The DNA here is from genome assembly GCA_028555095.1 of Dicrostonyx torquatus. Classification (NCBI taxonomy): domain Eukaryota; kingdom Metazoa; phylum Chordata; class Mammalia; order Rodentia; family Cricetidae; genus Dicrostonyx; species Dicrostonyx torquatus. Next base: position 2,061,928 of record JAQHUG010000121.1, read on the forward strand.
TTTTTCAGCACAGATAGGACATTTTCATTTAAACCCTATATGTATGCTAATACACAGAATTATATGCATTTTGTTTTTTAACTTTTATAGCTTCTGTAGTTACTCCAGGATATGTATTCATATCTCAATATTTGTCATGTGTTATTTTTCTTTTTCGATCTGTATTGCCACATTCAATATTATATTTTCTAGTTTCATCCTTTTACCTTTAAAGTTCATTATCCCATTTTTCTTTAGAGTTGAATAGTATTCCATAGTGTATATGTACCAATTTTCATGACCTATTGTCTCAGTTAGGGTTTTTATTGCTGTGACGAGACATGATAACCCCAGCAAGTCTTATAAAGGAAAACACTTAATTGGGGCTAGCTTATAGTCCAGAGGTTTAGTCCATTATCATCATGGCAGGTAGCATGCAGGCAGATGTGGTGTTGGAGAAGGAACTGAGAGTTCTATATCTTGATCTTCAGGCAACAAAGGGACACTGTGCCTCATAGTGGGCATAGCTGGAGCATAGGAGACCTCAAAGTCATCCTCCACAGTGACACCACTTGCTCCAACAAAGCCACACTCAATAGTACCACTCCCTAGTGACTAAGCATTAAAACACAAGAGTCTAAGGGAGCCATACCTCCTCAAACCACTATATCCATTCATCAGTAAAAGGACATATAGATTGTTTTCATTTCTTGGCTATTGTGAATGAACATTGCTGAACAAGTATCTGGAATAAGATGTCAAGTCCTGTAGGCAAAGGCGAAGAAAATATATATATATATATACTTTTAGTTGTATTTTTTTGTTGTTTGTTAGTTTGTTTGTTTGAGAATTCCCCACACTGGTTCCCCACACACCAGATTATATAATATCCAAACTGGGTTAGGGCACAATTAGAAAATTGCATGCCAAGTTTCATGATGTATAGTAGGAAGGGGGTCACTTCTTGGTTCCTGGCCACTTAGCCCTGAAATAATTACACAGAAACTATATTAATTAAATTATTGCTTGGCCCATGAGCTCTAGCTTCTTATTGGCTAACTCTTACATATTAATTTAACCCATTTCTATTAATCTGTGTATTGCCACGTGGCTGCGGTTTACCAGCTGAAGTTTCAGCATCTGTCTCCAGCAGACCTACATGTTGTCTCCCTTGCTCCGCCCTTCTTTCTCCCAGCATTCAGTTTAGTTTCCTTGCCTACCTACTGTCTGCCCTGCTATATGTCCGAAGCAGTTTCTTTATTCATTAATGGTATTCACAGCATACAAAGGGAAATCCCACATCAATGATGAGCACATATGACAAAATTATCAACAAATACTTGCAAATAGAAATCAAAAATACAATGCCAGGTGGCAGTGTTGCATACCTTTAATCCTAGCACTTGGGAGGGATTGGCGGGTGGCTTCCTGTGAATTTGAGGCCAGCTTCACTTATAGAATGATTTTCAGGACAGCCAAAGCTACACAGAGAAAACCTGCCTCAAAATACACCCCCTCAAAAGAAGAAATAAAAAATATGTTATAGTGATCAAAAACTCTGTCTAATATCTTTTCATCAGAGTGATGCAATGTAGTTCCACCATACATATGGCAATCATTACATTATAACACAAACATAATCAAGGATGGAAATTACATGATCTTCTCCATAGATTCATGAAAAGCTTCTGACAAATTGCAATGATACTTTATGATGAAACTAAGAATAGAGAGACATGCATCAACATAATTAATTATAAATCATTAACCAACCTTATAATAACTGGGAGGAATTAAAAGTTGTTTCTTTAAAGTCAGAAACAAGAAAAAGGTACCAGTTCCATCATTCTTATTCAATTTATCATTCAATGCCTCAACTAGAACAATGAGAAAAAAAAAAGAAATTTCATCCCTAAAGGGATACAAATAAGTCAGAATGACAACTAAGAATCCCTATTTGAAGGTGACATGATCTTGTGCTTAAAAGACTAATTACTCCAACAGAAAGGGAAAGAGTATTCACTGAGGTCCCATTTGTCAATCGTTGGCCTTAACTCTTTGGCTAATAGTATACTATTCATAAAGTCCTCTCCTACACATATATCTCGTAGAGTACTGCCTATGCATTCTTCTAGTAGATGTAGTGTTCAAGGCTTCAAATTGAGGTCTTTAATCCACTTGGATCTAAGTTTTGTGTAGGGTGATAGAATATGTGTCAAATTTCATTTTTATGCATGTGGATATACAATTTTCTAAGCACTATTTATTGAATATGCTGTCTTCTCTACAGTGTATGTTGTTTTTGTGGTTTTTGTCAAATATCAAATGGCTGAGGTTAAGTACTCACATTTTGGTCTTCTATTTAATTCTACTGTTTTCCATGTCTGTTTTGTGCCAGTACCATATTGCTTTCATTACTATGGCTCTAGCATATTCCTTGATGTCTGGAATAACAATCACTCCAGTATTTATCTTTTTGCTCAGGGTTGCATTGGTTATCCTACCCAACTGCAACACCTATGAACAACTACAATGACAAGCATGGCATGAAATGCATAAGAGTGCAATGAGTATCACTCGTATATTGGTGGCAATCAGCAACGTCTAATTGGAGTTAAGGCCAACTCAGCAGGAGGAACAGCATGTCTGGTACTAGAAACTTAGCCAACTACCTACACTAATGACATAATGGACCTTAGAAAAGAATCCACTACTTCTACTTTGTTATACTAGCACAATTCCTTATCAAATTCTGAATCTTTTTCTTATATTCACTGATAAGTGTAGTTAACACCCCTCATAAAAGTCTCTCCAACTTAGTTACTTTTCTATTGGTGTAAAAAAAAACCACCATGACCAAGGCAACTCAAAAAAAGAAGGTTATTAGTCCATAACCATCATGGAAGGGGACATGATAGCAGACAGGAAAGCATTGTGCTCGAGTTTACATCTAATCCACAAGCAGGAGGCAGAGAGAGCTAACTGTGAGTGTCATGGTCTTTTAACAACCTTAAATTTCTCCCCCAGTGGCATACCTCATCCAATAAGACCACACATCTTAATCTTTCCCAAATAGTTCAAATAGCTAGGGACTAAATATTCAAATAGATGATCTTATGGGAACTGTTCTCATTCAAACCACAACACTAACTTTACAAAAATATAGATAATCATAGAAAACAACATGGGGAGCATGGCCCCGACAGACACATCCATATCACAACACCTGTATCTATGATTGTAAGAGTCAAAACGCCTAGAAGTCTACTGTGCAAATCTCACTTAGAAATGGACATATAAATAAGATTGAACAATGCTAATATCAATGGGCATGTTAATGTGGAAGGGAAAATTTCACCATATTTCACTTCCAAGACAAAAAACTATAGGCAAACAATGATTGCTAGGAGAAGGACAATTAGCCTATTTCAGGGATAAGCCCCTTTATTTGTTATTCAGTACTGAGGGGTCATCCTTGAAACCATATCAAACAGTAAAAGCTAACTCAGCAGGTTGTATGAATATATACTTGTATATACATACATAAACATGTATATGCATATAATAATTATAATTTAAAAAGAGGCTATCAATTTGAGAAGCAGAATATGTAATTTGCATTGGTATATGTTTCTGATCTTATATAAGATATTATGATTGTGTAGTTCATTTAAAAATGTAATGTATAATTAGGAAATATAGATTGTTAATAGATAGTCATCTATAATAGTTTAGTTTGTAGTCATATTAGATTTTCTAAATATGCATAAATATATTTTAGTTAGGCATTCTTCATATCTTTCAAAGACTGCAGAATATGGCATTTAATATTTTAATAACTTAGGGCTTTTCATGACAATGAGACACATCTGCTCCTGACAGCACCAAGCTACTTCCTGAAGAGGATGGGCATCGAAGAGGCTCCTTATGGAGTTTGCTAGCCATTTGGGCAAGAAACTGCTCTTGCCTGGACTGCTAAAATGGACACAAAGAACCTGCAGAAAGAGGACTGCTGAACTTGCCTAAAGGTGAGATGATCCTTCGGGGTTCCTGATTCGTAAAAGAGTCTGCGAGACATTTTGCAGGACACAAAAGAAAGTGACTGAACTGTCTTTGAATTTTCCTGCTTCATGGACATGTCTGCTGGACGCTATGGGCCTGTAGGCTGAAGATGGATGCCCCAACGGTAAAGAGGAACTTTGGGTGACTGTCCAGGCAGCGAGATGTCTTTGTCACTTGTAGAGTTTTAGAAGTTGCTTATTTCTTATTTACTTAGGTAATATTATATCCTTCTGGAGTCTTTGATGGAGTTGAAGAATGGATAGTTATAGTTATAGTTTTCCTTAGTTATGATAAAAGATATAAATATTGTAACTGTAATTCTTACTTGATAACTGTTTTGTTATATGTAATTTTACTATGTTAAAATGAAAGCCTTTCTTTTTTGTTTAAACAGAAAAAGGGGAAATGTGGGAGGGTCCACCTGTATTTCTGTGCCTTGATTGGCTAAATAAAGACCTGCCTGGCTTATAGTTAGGCCAACCCTTAGGTGGGCGGAGTAGACAGAACGGAAGTTCTGGGAGGAGAAGAAAGGAAGTGAGAGAAGAAGCCATGAGCCGCCGCTGCAGATGGATGCAGGTTAGACCCTTCCGGTATGTCACCACGTGGTGACTTACAAACTTTTATAATGGGTTAGTTTAATTATGAGAGCTAGCCGGGAAAAGGCTAATGATAATAAGCCAGGCAGAGTTTAAATGAATCCAGTTTGTCATGTGGTTATTTCGGATGTAGCTGAGTAGGCCAGCGGCTGGGTGCTGGGAACATACAACCCGCACACGGCTCCCCTAATCACAACAAAAGAGTTTGATGGAAGGTGGATGGGAAGAGCTAGGAAGAGGAAAGAAAGGAAGAAAGAATCTATTTCAATTTAACAATATTAAAATAATTTTAAAAACAAAATGCCCTCTTTTTTTTAAAAGGAGTGCATTTACTGCTCTTGAAAAGTACCTGAGATTGGTTCCCAGCACCCACACTTATAACAATTATCAGTAACTCCAGTTTCAGGGCATTTGATGCTTCCTATGGTTTCTGCATGTTCCTGCATAAACATGGTACACATACATTCACTCAGGCACATATATACACATACACATAAAATAAAATAAATAAATATTTTTCAAACAGAATATAGTGTCATCAAAGTAGCAGAATACAAAATCAACAGACACAGACAGCAAAATTGCTAAGTATGTGATCTGGGATTTTCCTTTATATGCTGTGAATATGTTTTATTACCATTGGTTAATAAAGAATCTGCTTTGGACCTATGGCAGCACAGAATAGAGCAAGGCAGGAATTCCAAGTAGAGACAGAGGAGAAAAGAAGGGCAGAGTCAGTGGGAAGCCATGTAGCTGCCAAAGGAAACAGACATCAGAACTTACACAGTGAGGCACGGTCTTGTGGTGATATAGAGAATAATAAAAATTGGTTAATTTAAGATGTAAGAGTTAGTTAATAAGAAGCCTAAGCTAGACTCAAACTCTGGCCATATGGGGAGGTAGATGATCATTTTTTTTAAGCAGCAAGGAGGAGACAGAGAAGCACAAGATGCTCCCCAGCTTGCAGTAAATAGGACATAAAGGGACTCATCAGCCCTTTAGAGGTGCATGTTGCATGTGAGGTCTCAAATGAGAAATTATCTGGAACGTAATGTGATAGCTCCAGATGTGTTGTTGAGAAGTAGGTTAAGAAGAAAGTATCGGGACCCCCACCGGAGGAGAAGGGCCCATGCAGCAGGCCCTTGGAGAGGGCTTCCGAACTACCCACCCCCACCGGAGGAGAAGGGCCCATGTGGCAGGCCCTTGGAGAGGGCTTCTGATCTACCCACAACCCACCGGAGGAGAAGGGCCC
>JAQHUG010000121.1:2087829-2098455 GCA_028555095.1 Dicrostonyx torquatus
GGAAAGGGCTCCTCTGTAGATGCAGACAAACCAGACAGGTCGGCGATCCACGCAGAGAGAGAGCTCCCTGCCTGGGTTTCTAGTATTTATCTCCTGAATAATGGGTAACCATGCCCCCTTGGGGGTGGTAGCAGGGTGTGGTCACAGGCCAAGGGACCACACCCCTTCACACAGTGAGCTAGGCAATCCCATATCAATCATCAATTAATAAACTGTACCACACATTTGCCCACATGCCAGTCTGGTGGGAGAGTTTCTCAATTGAGGTTCCCTATTCCAAAATGATTCTGGTTTGTGTCAACTTGACATAAAAACTAGACATCAAAATGCCTCAGCAGCTTTCTGCTTGCCACCAAGGCTAATGACCTGAGTTTGATCCCCAGACCCCACATGATGGGAGTAGAGAAAAGACTCTAGCAAGCTGATTACTGACCTCAAAATGCATGCCTGCATTCAAATGCACACCAGCAAATGCACATACACACAAGTGGATTTTTTTAATTTTTAAGTAAAAATGTAAAAATCAGTGACAGTCAAAAGATTGATGTCTGTCCTCTTTCATCACTCAGAACCAAAAGAAAACTATGATAGCAAAACTATCATTATCAACTTTTCAGAACTCTGGAATCTAGTAAAAAAAAATATTATAGCAGTCTCAGGAGGTTTAATGAAGAAAGTCTTTGCTCTATGTAATAATGGAACACTTTGGTCAACGTTTACCTTCTTCCATCCCATAGTTTCATGGTGGCCATGAAGAGAGCAACTCTCATTCATGTTGGCTAATAGTAACAGAAGGAACAATATGGGATTGTTCTCAAGGAATTGCACTTACATTTTTTTTAGTTTTCGGGCAGCTACCTCCAGAACTAGTGGAAAGTTCAGGACAAGCCAGATGCAGAAGCAAACTCCTGTAATTAAACAGGTTTAGAAAGAAAATATCACAAGGAAAGGGAAAATTTTAAAGCTATGACATACACTAATACATTTAGAATGTTATGCTCATACACAGAGCTGAACCCATGCTCAGGAAAGTCTTTGTAACACCCCAAAGTACATCCTCTATATGACTCTACTAGTTACTCTTCTGTAGCTGTGATAAAATGCCATGACCAAAAGTGATTTCTAGAAGGAAGAGCTTGATTTGGCTTACAACTCCAGAGGGAGTGTTCATAACAATAGGAAAGGCATGACTACAGTCAATAACAGCAGGAAGCTGAGATACCACATCTCCAACCACACACCAGAAGCAAAAAAGAAACTGGAAGGGAGGTAAGGTTATCAGTTCTCTGAGTCATTCAGTGACATACTTCCTCAAACAAGGCTCCACATCCTAGAAGTTCCATAATCTCTCCAAAATGTGCTACCATTTGGAGATCAAGTGTTCAAACACATGAGCCTATATGGGTCATTTCTCATTCAAACCACCACTTGGCTTGGAATTGATTAAAAAATGCAAAAAAAAATACTAAGGCCATATTGTAAATACCATAGCTAAGCATTGAAAGAGTATTCCTGACATAGAACCAATCTTAAAGAATGTTTTTCTTGACTTTTTCTTCTGGTTTTAGATTTGGATTGTTCAAGTCACGTATGTTCTACTATCTCCTCCCATGTGATATGAAAGTAGAAGGGGAGACCCAGGTGCAGGCAACTTCAGTCAGAACAGGTACAGGGCAAGTCAATCAGAGTAACAGAGACTCTCTGCTGAAATAAAGGCCACGCTAGCTGCCAAAAGTCCAGGCCCCAACTCTGACAGTGACTCCTCATAGAACATACCAGCTGTAAAAAATACATACCACAAAGACCAGAAGACCAAAGAGGAAACAGAAACCAAGGAACAAAACACCCACACAACAAAGACAACTCAGAAATCAGCACCTATAACTACATTCATGCCAAATCCAGATGCCTACATACCAGTGTAAGAACACAGTCAACAAAAGTTGGGGCAATATGTCACCACCAGAATCCAGCTATCCTACTACAAAAAGCCCTGAATATTCCAACATAGCTGAAGCACAAGAAAATGACCTTAAAACCGTCCTTATGAAGATGAAAGAGGTCCTAGAAGAGGAAATGAATAAATTTCCTAAAGAAAGTCAAGAAAAAAATTGTAAGAAATGAACAAAACTGTTCAAGATCTGAAAATGAAAATACAAATATAAAGAAAACACAAACTGCGGGAATCCTGGAGATGAAAGCTCTAGGTAAATGAAGAGAAATTACAGAGGCAACAATATAGATGTTCCTCAACTGATGAATAGATAAAAATGTGCTATATTTACATAATGAAATATAAAATTTATAGACAAATGGATGGGAATGGAAAAAAATCATTCTGAATGAGGTAACCCAGACTCAGAAAGACAAAAATGGTACATACTCAATCAAAAGTAGTTATTGACTGTAAAGTTTAATTGTGCTACAATTCACAAACCCAGAGAGGCTAAGTAAGAAGAAGGACTCAAAGGAGACATATGGATCTCACTATGAAGGAGAAATAAAATAGATTTGGGGGAAGGTGGATTGTGTGTGGGTAGGGATGGGATCAGGAGACATCAGGTGGAGGGAATGAGTATTGGAGAGACTACTAAATTGGAGGGAACATTTCCGGGGCAAGGTAGAAACCTACTTCAATAGAAATTCCCAGGAATCTACAAATGTGATCCTAGTGAAGACTTCTAGTAATGGGGGATACAGGGCCTGAACTGTCCATCTTTTGTAATCACGCAAGGCTTCCAGGTAGACTAACAAGAAGATCAACCCAACCGCAAGACCTATGATCTTCAAGATATGCTGTGGGGTAAGGGGGCACATAGTTAGGGGGAGTGGCCAACCAATATCTGGTTCAATTTGAAACCATGACACGAGAGGGAGGCCACACTTGACACTGCCTGGAAGATCAGGAAGCAGAGGCTGATAGAAAGATAGGATAGAACCAAATACAAGCAGCAAAAAAAAAAAAGGTCAATGAAATGGTATCTAATGATACATTGATATGCTTCTAGACAGCACCCTAGCACAATCCCCAATCAGAGAGGCTCCATCCAGCAACTAATAGCAGCAGTTACAGAGACCCAAAGCCAAGTATTATGAAGAGCTTGGGGAATCCTTCAGAAAAGAAAAAGAAAGGACTGTAGGAGCCAGAGAGCTCAAGGACACCACAAGAAAATGGCCGAGAGAATCAACTAACCAGGACTCATAGGGAATCACAAAGACAGAAATGACAACCATGGAGCCTGCATGGGTCTAACGTAGGCCCTCTGCACATATGGTATGGTTAAACAGCTTGGTGATTTTGTGGTGGGAGAGGAGGCTGCCTCTGACTCCTTTGCAGGCTTTTGGGATCATTTCCTACTAAAGGGTTACATCATCTAGTCTTAATATGAGAGGAGGTGCCCAGTCTTTTTGCAACTTGATATGGCATGCTTGGATGATATCCCTGGGAGTCCCGCCCTTTTATGAAAAGAAAGGAAAAGGGATGGATCTAGAGGAGAGGGGATATGGAGGTGAGCAACTGGAAGAAGAACCTGATAAATAAATAAGCATGGTATCAAGCCATCTTTTAATTGTTTATGTTTATATACATAGATTAGTGATACATTCAACCTTGGTCAGAGCAGTTTCTTTGTGCAGCAGTCAGTGAGACTGGCAAAATGTATAGAATAAGTGTACAGGAATGCTGTGTTCTTATGTGGCATGACTGTTACACTGATGAACTAGCAAAAGCTTTGGTTATCTGCACAAAATATGAAAAAAACCTAGGTTCATCAACATTCCATAATGGTTAGGGAAGAGATCACAAGTTCCCACCACTCCTAGAGGAGCTGTTGGCAGTTAACAGTTGCTGGGGGAGATGAGAAGTTTTCATTAGAGATGTAACCACTGCTAAGTTGTGCATGTTCCAGTGAATAAACTTTTAACCACTAACAGAAGCAACATCAAACTCACTGAATCACAAAACAACAAATGAAATTTAGAGGATTTGGGGGAAAGGACAGGTTTAGCAGGGGGAGGACAAAACAGTGCAACACATGTGAGAATGATAAAAATAAAATATGTGTTATGTAAGAAAATTGCCAGAGTAAAAGTAAAAAAGAAATTAAAAATTAAAGAGGTTGTTAATTGCATATGTACCATACTCTATTTAGCTTGGTTTCTTTGAATTACTAATGCCAATTTAGCAGAAGGTATTAGATATTAATTTTTTCTTTGAGTAGGAATTCTATTTAGGCAACCTAATCTTTTGAAAGTAAACATTTTAAAGGCTTTTATTTTTAATATGTGTGTTTGTATGGGTCTGTGTACTTAAGACTACTGGTGCTCCCAGAGTCCAGAAGAGCACATAAGATGTCCAGACATAGGATTATGGGTGGTGGTGAGCCAACTGGTGTAGGTACTAGGAAGTGAATGCCGGGCCTCTGAAAGATGGCTACAGATTCCTAACCACTCAGTCATGTCATTGAAACTATACATTTTATTATTTAATTTTTTAAAGAAATTTGTACATGAGTATTGTATTTACATCATTTCAATTCTTCTCTCCCCCCCCCAAGTCCTCCCATGACTTCTATACTGCCTCTCAAATTCATTACCTCTTCTTTTTTAAAATACACACACAACACATGAAACTATATATTGCTGAGTCAATTTAGTGTTGCTCCTATGTATATGTGTTGACAGCTGACTGTTTGGGGTTGGATAACCTATAAGGAAGGTGTTCCCTAGAAAAAAAACAGATTCATTCTCTCTCTCTCTCTCTCTCTCTCTCTCTCTCTCTCTCTCTCTCTCTCTCTCTCTCCCACCTTTTCTCCCTCCCTCCCCCCTCCATTAGTCACCTATAGCTCTTCATGGGGGGTGAAGCCTTGTAAGATTTACTCTATCCATGTTGGTATATTGAGTGGCAATGTTGTTATGAAGACTTGTTTAGGTGACTGCATTTTTGAGATTTCATGGATGCAGTCACCTGATCCTGTACAGAAGATGCTACCTCACAGCAGACATAATGGTCCCCTGGCTATTAAGATCTTTCTGACTCCTTTTCAATGATGTTACCTAAGTTTTGAGTATAGGGGCTGTGTTGTAGGTGTATTAACTTGGACTGGGAAACACATGTTCAGGTGTTCCCTGCATTTTTATCTATTGTAATGATCGTCATATGCTTCAAAAAGAAGCTTCTTTGATAAAGGCTAAGAGCTTCACTCATCTGTGGGTGTGAAGTAAGTATTTATAATACAGTTAGAAACTATACTGACTTAAGAAATTGGTAGAAATAGTAAGTTATCCTAGAGTTCATGGACTTACCAAGCACAAATAGTTGTCTATGTTTAAAATACCAAACATGACTTCCCTTCCATTGAACAGGTCTTAGGCCCATCCAGACATCTTGTCTTATGGTTTCTATAACTGTGAAGAGACACCACGGCTATGATAATTCTTATAAAGTAAAACATTTAATTGGGGTGGCTCACTTACAGTTCAGAGGTTCAGTCCATTATCATCATGGTGGGACATGGCAATGTACAGGGAGACATGGTGCTGAAGAAGTGGCTGAGAGAGCTACATCTTGAAGGAAACGGGAAGAGAACTATCTCACTGGGAGTAGCTTGAGCATATATGATACCTCAAGGCCTGCCTCTACAGTGACATATTTCCTCCAACAAGACCATACCTAATCCAACAAGGTCAAACCTTCTAGTAGTGACACTCCCTTCAGGAGCCATCTCTATTTATCCCTAAGTTATAAGTGCCACTGATGCATCCTTACAGATATCAATTCATGGTGGTCATTTTTGTGGTTCCTAGGCTTTACGGCTTGGTTGGACTATTGCTTGCATTTTTCCTTGCATCTTACCTAGCACCTTTGCATAGTATCAAGGCTAGTTCTAGGGGAGAAGTTGTCAAGTTTTATTCTTCCAAGTCATGGGTCCAAAGTGTATGGTGTCTTCAGCAATAGAATCTTACTTTCAACTTCTGGGATACAACCAATTGCAATATAAATAGCCTATATTATTTGAGAAATCTATAGTGTCTTGTACTCTCCTGACCAACAACTTGATGGGAGATTCCCCATGCCTGGGGCTAGAGTTTTTGTTAGGTTGTCTATGGCTCTTGGGGGAAGTGTTATCAATCCAAGTAATATAACTTCATTCAAAAACAATGTGTGTGTGTATACATACACTTACATCTATTATTATATATTATGATTTTTAAAGATTTGTTTATTGTTATTCATGTGTGTGTTTGTCTGAAAGTGTATATTGTACTCCTTGTATTCATGGTGCCTTCAGAGGTTAGAAGATAGTGTTAGCTCTCCTGAAAATGAAATTACAACAGTTTTTGAGCTATTATGTAGTTAATGGGAACTGAATCTAGGTCCTCTGTAAGAGCATCAAGAGCTCTTAACCTCTGAACCATCTCTCCAGCCCAACTCCATGTATTGTTAAGTAACATAAAATAATGTTTCTCTGTAGCTTTTTTCCAAACATCCTTAGTGTAATTTATCCTTCTTCCCCGTCTCTCCCTCTGTATTGCCCTTCCTCTCCATTCCCCATTCAGACATCCCCAATGTCCCCATGTACCCCTTCATATCACCTGTATACTACGAATCCTTTCCTCTAAAGACCTCAGTTTTCATGACCACTTTTTCCTTTCCTGGTTTCTACAGTTACTCCAGGTTATATACTTACCGCTAAAGATTCAGAGGTAAGATTCAGAAACAAAAAAGCACATGTGGCATTTGTCATTTTCAGTCTTAGTATACTTTCCATTCTATCCATTTATTTTCAGAGTACATGATTTCGTTTTTCTTTACAAATGTCTAGTATTCCATAGTGTATATGCATTTTTCTTTACAAATGTCTAGTATTCCACAGGTTTATTATCCATTCACTGGTTGAATGGGGGTGGCAATCAACATGGCTGTGCAAGTATCCATGATGTAGCATATTGGTTCCTTTGGGCATATACTAAAGATTGGTGAGATGAATCATATGGTAGATTTATTTTTGAATTTTTGGAGGTTCTCCACAGATTTCCAGAGTGGCTGCAGAAGTTTGCAGTCCCACCAACAGTGACTTCAACAGTGAGTGAGCGCTCCCTTTCATCCAAATCCTTGCCAGCATTTGTTGTCAGTTGTTTCTTAAGCTTAGTCATACTGACTAAGGTAAGATGAAATCTCAGAAGAGTTTTAATTTACATTTCTCTAATTGATAAAAATGTTTTTAAAAATTAAGGTATTTTGCAATATTTTGAGTTTCTTCTATTGAGAATTCTCTCTTCAGGTCCATGCTCATTTTTAATTCAGACCTTGTTTTCTCAACACTGTTTTTATGTTCTTTGTATATTGAAAATATTAATCCTCTATCAGATGGATAGCTGCTGGCAAAGGTTCTCTCACACTTTGTTGGCTTTATCTTCATTCAACTATTTCATTTTTTGCAGAAGACTTTTAGTTTTATGAAGTCAATTGTTGGTTTTAACCATGAGCTAATGGAGTTTTAATCAGAATGTCCTTTCTTACACCTGTATCTTGTAGGGTAATGCCTATGTTTTCTTCTAGCAGTTTTTGGATTAAAATCACACATTTTGTTTTTATTTTGTTTGTCTTTGAGACAGCGTCTCACTATCTAACCCTGTGTCTTAGAATTGACTATATAGACAAGGCTGCCTAGAACTCAGAGATCTACCTGCCTCTGCCCTCCAAGTGTTGAGATTAAAGATGTGTACCACCAGGTCCAGCCCCAAACTATACTTTTGAAATTAAAACAAACATTCCCATGTTTTAGGGAAAAAACCTACAGAGGAAAAATTTCTGTCATTCTATGTAACATCAGGCATTAGGTAAGGCAAAATGGATGCTCATAAGTACATACAAAAATCTATGGAGGACCAAACAAGTGATGCAATGGATTACTTTGAAGGGTTAACATTTGGGACTGCTGTTGATTCTTGTCTAGGCTAAAACAAAGAGCCCTCAGATCAAAAGAACTAAACAATAGTTTATTCTAGAGTCAAATGTAAGTAACCATGGACCAAGAACACACATTCTATATGTTCCAAGAGATTTTATCAGTTTTATAACAAAGTCACAAATCAAAGCATTTACTAAGTACATTGATGGAGTCTTTGGGTGGGTAGATTACAAAAAAAATAGGGGAAACTCTCCTATAGATTCCAGATGCTATCTGATGATGTTCTTAGCTCTTAGATTAGTAGAAGCTAATGTTCTACCAAGAATACATTTTAGAGGTTTTGATAATCACAAGAATGTTAGGTAAGACTCAGAGGTGTGTACAGTGATAACTTTCAGAGGGACTAAAATAGTCCAAGATTATTTGTCTCTTGTTGACTTCTCATTGACAAAATATGAATATTTCTTTTAGATATAGATAAACTACAAATATACTTCTATAAAGATATAGATATGTATATTTCTACCTATTTGTGGGTACCTTAAACACCCATGTAAACATGAAACATGTATTCTTTAAGGTACAAATGTTATAAACATTATTTTATTGGAGATTAATTGGTTTATACAGTTTAGATGATAAGAAGAAATTCCAAGACTTCGAGTACCCACAAGAATCAATAGAGTTAAAGTTACTCTTACACAGGCAGAAGTTGGAATATGCCCCAGGGCTTTTGAAAGTCTTTAATCTGTTGTACATTAAAATGTTTATCTCAATAGCAGCAGTAATGTAGTTAGTCAGCCCAATTGCTATTCCTTGTTTTTTGTTTTTGTTTTTGTTTTTCATGAAGAAGATTGTTAGTTACTCTAGCAGTTTGGCTTTAAAAACAGAGGTACCCCCAAAATAGAACTGACTATTGGAAGATTTTAAATGAGATTTTAAAAACTTTTTAAATCCAAATTATACTTAATGTCAGGTGACTATTTTCACAGTCAGTGAAAAATTGAATCCTTGTATGCATGAAGACAAGATTCAGCAAGGAAAGTGATATCTTGATTGAGGGAGACATTATGTGGCTATCAAGAAACCTGGCACTAGCAAAATTGCCAGGAATCCACAAGGATGACCCCAGCTAAGAGCCCTAAGCAATTGTGGAGAGGGTGCCTGAACTGGCTTTGCCCTGTAGTCAGACTGATGAATATCTTAGATGTCATCGTAGAACCTTCATCCAGCAACTGATGGAAGCAGATGCCAAGATCCATAGCAAAGCACTGGGCTGAGTTCCCAAGGTGTAGTAGAAAAGAGGGAGGAGGGATAATATGAGCAAGGGGTCAAGATCATGATAGGGATACCCACTGAAACAGTTTAACTGAGCTAATGGGAATTTACTGACTCTGGACTAACAGCAGGAGAACCTGCATAGCACCAAACTAGGTCATCTAAATGTGGGTGACAGTTGTATAGCTGGGGCAGTCTGTGGGGCCCCTGGCAGCAGGACCAGGATTTATCCCTACTGCTTGATCAGGCTTGCTGAAACCCATTCTCTTTAAAGGGATACCTTGCTCAGCCTAGATATATTGGGAGGGCCTTGGTCCTGTCTCAAAACAATGTGCTCAACTTTGGTGGCTTCTCAGAGTAAGCCTTACCCTCTCTGAGGAGTGGGTGGGGAGTGAGAGGGGAAGGTGGAAGGATCTGGTGGAGGGGAGGGATTGTGAACTGGGATTGATATGTAAAATGAGAAAAGACAGTTTTAAAAAACAAACAAATTTTTTTAAAAAAATCTAATGAGGTTTTTAAATGGTTCATTCAGTAAAATGAAAAATATAACATCTATGCTCGCTGAGACAGGTCTTCTGTAGCTATCACTAAAAGAAAATCACTATTTTAAGAAAACTTTATTGCAGGAAAATAGAATCATGGGTGTATTGAATCGTGATCTTAGAAATGTTGTCCAAAAAAAAGACATGTTAATGATTATAAGCAACTTAGTCATTCCTAAATCATCTTTTTCATGGTTTAAACTTTCACAGTCTTTTTCATAACATATTTTAACCTTTTATTTTGTTCTTATGTATTTCCATTTTGTAGTAATGTAGTAATTCTTTGCCTTAGGATGACAAATTTACAATATAAAACTCTTTCTCATATAAAAGCATTTCCATTTTTCTTCAATCTTCTTTTAAAATACATTTTATTACTTTTATCTATTTTGATTACTTTATAGTTTTTTTATCATTTTTGTAAAATTTTATAAAGCAATTTTTCTTAATAAATAAATGTATTACAAATGAAAAACATAGAGAGTGCTATGCAAACCACTAGATAATATGAACTATGAGTGTTAAATTTCTAACAGTTATAAATGTAGACAGAGATATTTTGTAGATACTTACAAAATATATATCAATTACTTATTTTTAAAAATTAAGCACTATGAAGACTCTTCTCATCTAGGCCTACAGCACAACCAAAAACAGGATTTAAGTTTGACATTTCTATCTCCACCCTATTTTATCTGTGTTTTGGGTCCCCTATTTTTGAGCAAGTATATTAGTTATTTAATGAGTGTCTATTTGGATATGTCCATCCCTCTTTAAAGCTAAAGGAAGAGGTGAATTGTTGTTCTGATGAGAACTTATGTTTCTGGTGCCGTGAAACACACTGGATCAACTTTATTTGATCTCAAAGCACACATCAAACCCCACACAATAAT
>JAQHUG010000121.1:2119401-2146901 GCA_028555095.1 Dicrostonyx torquatus
ACTTGGGAGGCAGAGACAGGCGGATCTTTGTGAGTTCAAGGCCAGCCTGGTCTACAAGAGCTAGTTCCAGGACAGGCTCCAAAGCTACAGAGAAACCCTGTCTCGAAAAACCAAAAAAAATAAATAAATAAATCATATAATCATCTCAATGACTGCTGTAAAGGCCATTGGTAGAATTCAACATGTCTTCATGAGAAAGATCCTAGAAAGAAATATACCTTATGATAATGAAGCCAATACATGATAATCCCACAGCAAACACCATCCTAAATGTGCAAAAACACTATGCAATTCCATTAAAATCAGGAATGAAACAAGGTTGTTCACTACCTTCACTCCTTTTTAACACAGTGATTGAAGCACTAGCTGAGGCAATAAGATGAGAAAAGGAAATTAAAGGGAGAGAAATAGGAAAGAAAGTCAAAATGTTCCTATTTACAAATTATATATTATAAATAGAGGTGAGAAAAACTCCACCAAAAAACTTCTAGAAATGATCAACTAATTCAAAAAAGTGGTAAAATACAAAACATAAAAATTAATAGCTTTTCTATACACCAACAATAAGTTCTCTGAGGTTAACCAATGACTGTCTAAGTAGATTTAAGCCAGCAGATAAGTGTAGTTCTTGGTCCTCTTCATAGTAGCTTTATCCGGCAGGTGGAGACCATTACAGAATCCACAACAGGTCAAAACAAAGAGAACAATCGACTATGGGGTGACCAATCCCAGTTGATAGATCTACAACACAACCCCTATGTCTAAGGCTCAGGAAACATCATAGAAGAGGGTATAGAAAGATTGTAAGAGCCAGAGATAATGTCTTCTATATATCATAAAGAATCTTCACCCATGAAATATCAACAATATGGTCACCTAAACAAGACCTGTATGACAAAACCAGTTGATACACCACCATGGATGTTGGAATTCTCACAAGGTCCCTAGATGAAGATCTATAAGCAACTAATGAATGTCACTGATCTAAAGCACTAACTTGAAAAGACCAGAGAGGACCTAAAAGCAAGACCTACTTTAAGTACAAAGAATGCTAGCTGAGAGCAAGCAAGCAGGCAGCTTGGGTGTATTTGTTTTTTCCTGCTCTTACTGGGGATGCAAATGTGAGAGACCAGCTGTCTCAAGGTCTTACCTATGTAACTTCCCTTGAAACAATGGACTGCAACCTGGAATCATACATAAGTCATGTTACTTTTGGTCAGGGTATCTATTAAGCTAAAGGAATGAAACAAGGACATTTACAAACACAGGTATACAAAATTGTTGACATTGTTACTATTCTTACTTTTTAATTTTTAAAGTGTGCATTGCTATGTCAATAGGACTGGTTTTGAACTCACTATGTTGCCCATGCTGGCCTGGAGTTCATGACTTTTGCTCCTCTGCCTCTTGAGTGCTCTTGGAGGCCAGAGGTATTAGAATCGATAAGAAACAATAGAAAAAGTCTCCCCTTTGTCTTAGGGTTTCTATTGCTATGAAAAGGCACCATGACAATGGCAACTCTTGCAAAGGAAAACATTTAATTGGAATGGCTTTCTTACAGTTCACAGGTTTAGTCTATTATCATCATGGTGGGATATAGCAGTGTGCAGGAAGACATGGTACTGAAGAAGTAGCTGAGAGTCCTACATCTTGCAGGCGGCAGGAGTGGTCTGACACACTGGCCAGTACCTTGAGCATAGGAAATGTCAAAACCTGTCTCCACAGTGACATACTTCCTCCAGCAAGACCACATCTACTCCAACAAAGTCACACCTCCTAATACTGCCACTCCCTTTGGGGGCCATTTTCTTTCAAACCACCATACCCTTGGAACAGGAATTACACACAGAGCTACCAGATATGGATGCTGGGAATTAAGTCAAGACCTTTCACCTATTTACCCAAAGAAAACACTTCACAGCTTCTATTTGACATATTGGAATGCCCAACCAACATCATTACTTTGGTATTTTGTAGCCATTACTAAGCAAAATAAAGGTTATTTGTACACAAGCATAATACCACAACAATCTTAAAAATGGAAATGCATAGTAAATGACTAATGGCTAAGTAGCATATAGAGTGTACATACACTGGACAATGAGATGATTCATACCCAAGTAGGACAGAACAAGATAGTGCAAGTTTCATCACACTACTGAGAACAACATGTAATTAAAAAGGTTAAAATATTTCTTTGTGGAAGCTTCAATTTACTATTTTTTGGAATACAATTATCAATGAATAACTAAAACTATGGTAAAAGAAAATACAGATAAAAGGGGAATATTAGTTATATTAATTCCAGAAGAAGCAAGTTTAGCTGTAAGTAAAGACATCAGGGGGTTAAAATGCATTTATCAGGCCAGAACAGATACAAAATAGATTGATTAAATTGGCAGAAATAGACATTCAGTGGGCAGTTTATGACAGAGAAAATTATCCCCTGAAAGGGAATGAGATTCTTTTGTACAGTTAAGGAAAGTAACTTAGTCTTACCTCATTTGTGTGGGTCTATATTTGGATACATAAGCAAGCATCTTACTATCTTGTTAAGTAATAAATTGTACAGCACCAGTTGTTGTGGGGGAGGTTGACCATTTAGAATAAGGCATCATGAAGCCTTAAGAATTATTAAGCTTGCTTTCTTTTTTTTAAATTGATTTTTATTGAGCTCTACATTTTTCTCTGCTCCCCTCCCCCTTCAACTCTTTCCCAAGATCCCCATGCTCCCAGTTTACTCAGGAGATCTTGTCTTTTTCTACTTCTCATGTAGATTAAATCCATGCATGTCTCTCTTAGAGTCCTCATTGTTGTCTAGGTTCTCTGGAATTGTGGTTTGTTGGGCTGGTTTTCTTTGCTTTATGTTTAGAAACCACACATGAGTGAGTACATGTGATAATTGTCTTTATGGGTCTGGGTTACCTTACTCAAAATGATGTTTTCTAGCTCCATCCATTTGCCTACAAATTTCAAAATGCCATTACTTTTTTCTTCTGTGTAATACTCCATTTTTTATATTACCACATTTCCTTTATCAATAGCATCATGAAATTTGCAGGCAAATAGCTGGAACTAGACAAAACCATCCTGAGTGAGATTACCTGGACCTAGAGAGACAAACTACTCATGTGCTAACTCATGAGTGGATATTAAATGTGAAGCAAAGGCTAACCAGCCTATAGTCCACAACCCCAGAGAAGCTAGGATCCTCCTGGTAAGGGAAAATAGACAAAAGTTCCTGAGAAAATTGGGAGCATGGGGAGCAGGAGGGGAGGGGGAGAAGAACATAAGAGAACAGGATGGCGGAAATGGGGGAAGGACAGAGAGGGAGAACAAGGAAAGAGATATTTTGATTGAGGGAGCCATTATGGGGCTAGAGAGAAACCTGGCACTAGGAAAATTCCCAAGAATCCACAAGGATGACCCCAGCTAAGACTCTAAGCAATAGTGGAGAGGGTACCTGAACTGGCCTTCCCCTCTAATCAGATTCATGACTACCTTAATTGTCATCATAGAAATTTTATCCAGCAACTGACGGAAGCAGATGTAGAGATCCACAGCTAAGCACTGGACCAAACTCCTGGAGTCCAGACACAGAGAGAAAAGTGATAGTATGAACAAAGGGGCCAAGACCATGATGGGGAAATCCACTGAAATAGCTGACCTGAGCTAGTGGGAGCTCACTGAATCTGGACTGAACAAAGAGCTAAAATTTATCACCTAAGATTTTACCCTAGGGAACTAGAAAAAAGAAGAGTAAATTAAATCCAAAAGAAACAGAAGAAATAGCAAAAATTAAGCACAAATCAATGAAACTGGATACAAGGAACAGAGAAAATTATTAAAACCAAAAGTCACTTTTTTAAAAGATCAAGAAAATATATAACTGTTAGTCAGTTTAACCAAGAAGAAAAGATAGTTCTATAAACACTATTAAGTTAATTAATACTATTCATTCTCAAACTATTCCAAAAAATGAGGAGTAACACTTCTGAACTAATTTTCTGAGGGCAGTAACAGACAAAGACACTACAAGTAAAAAAAATTAAAGACCATTCTCTCTGTTTGACACAAATATAAGAATATCCAAAAATTTAAGCAAATTAAATCCAATAGTACATTAAAAATCATTCATTACAATCAACTGAGATCCATCTCAAGAATGAAAGGATGGTTCAACATATGCAAATCCATGAACAAGACACATCACATTAACAAAATAAAGGACAAAATCATCTGAACATTTCAATAGGTGGATAAATGGTATCTGACAACAGCAAGATCTTTATTGAAGCTCAAGTTAGATACAAGAAGAATGTTTGAAACATGTTAAGACCATATATGACAATTCTACAGCTAACAGCATAGCATCACAAACCAGAAAGATTTTTGTATAAGGTCTTAAAACAGAAAAGAGATTATCAATGCTGCCAAAAAATAAATAAGAAGCAAAAGATGACATTAGATCTTTGTCTTACACTATAAACAAAGATGAATGCACAATTAATTAAATACTTAAGTGTTGAAATTTTAAGAAGACAGAAGATATGGTCTATGGCATTGTGTTTAGCAGTGATCCTCTGGATATGATACTAAAAGCACAGGAAAAAAAATAAACGAACAAATGCAAATGTAGGTAAGAGTATATCAAACTAAAAACATTCTGCACAGTAAAGGAAACAATCAACAAGATTAAAAGGCAATATATAATATGGAAAAAAGTATTTTCAAACCACATATCCAAAATACATTATAACTCATAG
Source organism: Dicrostonyx torquatus (assembly GCA_028555095.1). Taxonomy (NCBI): domain Eukaryota; kingdom Metazoa; phylum Chordata; class Mammalia; order Rodentia; family Cricetidae; genus Dicrostonyx; species Dicrostonyx torquatus. The sequence continues at coordinate 2,124,168 of JAQHUG010000121.1, forward strand.
CAAATATTTAATTTTAATTGTATATATATATTATTTAAAACCACCAACAATCTATTTATAAAAATAGGTAGAAGACATTAGACACTTTTTAAAGAAAACAAATGGCCAAATGGGCACATAAATGGACTAGCATTACTCCTCATCACAGGAAAGCAAATCAAGACCACAATGAAACATCACCTCACATCTATTAGGATGACTATTATGAAAAGTCAAAAGATAACAAGTGCTAGTAAGGATGTGCAGAAACAAGAAACCTTATACATTGTTGGTGGGAAGGTAAATTAACACATCATGGAAAATTAGCATAGAAGTTACTCAAGACACTAAAAATAGAAGTAACATATGATCCAGGAAACCTACTTCTAGGAGTATGTCCAAAGGAAACAAAATTAGCACCTCATATCTGCACTCCCAAGATCATTGCAAAATTAGTCACAATAGCCAAGACATGGAAATAACCTATCAGTTGACAGGTAAAGAAAATTGCTAATATATTATATACAAGTCATGAAATAATATTTAAACCCAGAAAGACAAATACTGCCTGACTTCACTGATAAGTGGAGAGATGGCTCAGTGGTTAAGAGCACTGACTGCTCTTCCGGAGGACACGGGTTCAATTCCCAGCACCCACATGGCAGCTCACAACCGTCTGAAGATCCAGTTGCAGGGGATCTGACATCTTCACACACCAATGCACATAAAATAAAGTTAAATAAACCATAAAAATTTTTAAAAAAGATGGTATAAAAAAAAGAAAAAAGAAAAATCAGATTCATAAAGGCTGAGTAGAATTGAGGCTAACAGATCAAGGGTAGGGTAACAGAAAAATGATGATAAAGGATTACAGTGTTTTGGCTATAAAATGAATAAAATCTGGAGAATTCCAATCCATAGCATGATAACTATAATAAATGACTTATTATATATTTGTTATATAGTTGTAATATATATACATATGTATATATGCATATAGGAATGTCAAAAGAACACTTTATACACATCAAATACATATAATTTTGCCATAGATAATCTTGATTCATCAACTCAGCTTCTTTAAGAAGTGCCTGGGAAATTAGTAAAGCACACTGTTAAGTATGTATGTGAAGTCAATTCCTGAGAAGATTAAACAGAGGGTATGGGTGGCATCATCCTACAGGTCCTCAGGCCCAACTGGAATAAAAGAGAAAGCCAGCTAGCAGTGCATACTCAAATATTCATATTCATTCTTTCTCATATTCATTCTCTCTCCCTCACCTCCTCTTCTCTTTCTCCTTATGGACCACCATAATATCAATTACTCTGCTACCATAATACCACCTACTCTGCTCTGCCATTCTCTCTACACCATAAAGGGCCGAGTCTCCTGAAATCATGAGCTAAAATAAATGTGTCATTCTCTTTTAAGTTGTTCACTCGAGTAATCTATAGCAGCAATGAAAAAGTAATTAATACAAAATTGTATTGTCTTTTATATTCCAATAAAACAAAAAATATTCTTCCAAGTTTTAAAAATCCTCAAATAAGAATAATTTCAATTTGTAATTTTCATATTCCTATTATAAATCAACTGACATTGGGCTATAAATACTTTCAAATATGGATTGGATTATGATATGTTTTTAAAGCAATGGCTAATAAGTGCAGTAAGATCCCTGAATTGAGTTGTCACAAAAAAAAGCAATTTGTATTAAATCTGTTTCATTGAAGTCTCCTCCAGATTCAACCTGACACATCTTTACAATGGCTTTGTCCCTTTTTATAGTAATCACACTGCTTCAGTGAAAATTCTAAACAAGCTGTTGAAAGCCTAGCATAGACTCACACCTGTAATTCTAGCACTCTAGAGGCAGAGGCAGGAGGATTATGGAGAGTTCATTGCCAGCCACGACTGCATATTAAATTCCAGGTGACACTGGTTTACAGTGTAAGACTTTGTCTCAGAAAGCAAAAACAAAAATAAAAGCAATAACAGAAAAAAGAACAAAGTCAAAGAGTTGTTAGAAAAGCTAAACAAGCTGGATGTGGCAGTGGTGCTGCACACCTTTAGTCCCAGCAGGCGGATTTTTGTGAGTTCGACGCCAGCCTGGTCTACAAAGTGAGTTCCTGGACAGCCAGTACTGTTACACAGAGAAACCTCGTCTCAAATAAAAAACAAATTAAAGAAAAAAAGGAAATCCTAAACTAGGTTTATTTGTTCTTTGGATGTATGTTTACATTAAGAATTACCTTGTTTTTATTCTGTAGTTTGATAGTAACTTTGGAGCATTCTTTAACTGTCATTTGCCACACATTTCCTGTCAGTAAGGTTGTTGTTTATAAAATTATTTGGAATAAGGCTCACATTTCCAGAAGTCCAGCCCAAGGCCTAGTAAAGAGAGGCATGTGCATCTATTTGTAGGATGTTACTATTTGCTAAGATCGAGTACTGCCGGCGTTTTGGGCTATTGAGTTACTTAGACTCAACTTGGCCTCTAAGCTTTGCCAAGGGTATTTTCACTTTTTGAAATGCTCTGTTTCTTGATTACCCAGATCTAAATTATATTCCTTTAAGTGGTAAGTCGTGGTGAATAAGTTATCTACCTCTCTATGATCTTTCAAATGCCTGTACAGAGAAACTGTTAAGTCATATATTCTAATAAAAATAACACTCAGACACACTCAGAGAGCCACTAAGCAGAATCCCGTGCTTGATTTTCCTATTGAGTCAGTTAAACCACATCACAAAAGGGAAATCTTAGCCCTAGCCCTTCAAACGATTCATCTTTCAACTGTGGCAGTCCCCCTCAGTCCTAAGACATCTTCTCAACCAGGCACACTCCAGTGTTACGAATGGCAATGTGGGCCTCTGTGCCCTACACACTGTGAATGTATAGGTGGAGGACAGCACAGGGCTGATAATCAGGACACCCATTGTGCCACCAGAGAGCAAGCCCCTTCACCCACTGGCCTTTGCTACTCCCTTCAGTGGGATTTGGATGATTTAATGATTAACACATTCTGTCCTCTAAGTTACACCAGTCACGGCATTTTCCTTCGAATCGGTGGACTGTTGGGTCTCTTCCATGTACTCTGTTTCTGCCCTTGGAGCATATAGATTGGTTCCTATAGGGACTAAAATCTATCTCAAGGTCCTGCTAACTTCTCTGATAGTTTCCAGTTCCTGGTTCCCAGGTCCGGCCCAACTCTCTGAGAGCTCACTTTCTTCTTTATTGCTCCTTGTCTCTTCTTGCTCTACCCTTACCTTCATCTGAGACAGGTAGTTCCCATGCCATTCCACAGAGCTGTCCTGCTTCTCTGATTGTCTTCAATTTTCACTACCCACACATATAGTCTCTCAATCTCCGAGACTGCCTCAGTTTAGGAAGTTGGGAATGTATCACTTTCTGTTTGATGCCAGCATCAAACAGCTCTAAAATATAAAGCAGCTGAACTGAATTGAATTGACTGAACTTACTTCTGAGAATCACCATATCCCAATCTGGGCTCCTGGCACTTATCTTCTGTCAGACATTAGCATCTCTACAACTCTTAAGGACAGTTTGTTTACTCTGGCCCTAGCCAGGCTAGGGAAATTTTCAAATCCTCTTATTGGAGATGACAGGGATGGGGGTGGATGTTGGCCTAGAAGAGGGAGCCTGGCCACACCGTTCTTTGTGAATTATAGTATTTTCTAAGTGCCCCTGCCCTTTCCCCTCACAAATCCTTTTGTTAGGGAATGCTTGTGTCCAATCCTATGATTCAGCAGTTTCCTCTTCTGGACCCTTTCACTTTGGGGCCGCAGCTGCCAGAGACCCTTACGAAACAGAATCCACACAATGGAATGGCCAAGGAGATAGGTTTGCAAATTGGGAGTGCTAATCTCTCAAGAGAACGGAAGAAAAGGTTGGCCGGTCCCACGATTGCGCAAATGAGTGAATAGCAGCGTAGTATACAAAGAGGTAAAAGGCCCTCATATGAAAGAACTCGAAGCAATGGCTTTCCATTCCCGGGCTTGGAGGGTGGGGGTGAGACAGGCACTGATTCAATGTCCTTTGATGTCCATCGATGAGTTTTAACCCCCTTTCAGAAGCCAGGCTGCAGAGGCTGGCAGCTGTACGGGACAGATCTGGGAATGGCTAAGGACCGCCTGCAGAGTCTCCGTAGGCTCAAAACTATCTAGATTTGAGAATGGGAACCTCTCTCAACGGACAGACCTTGGTCAAGAAAATGAGAGCCGCTGCACAGTCACGTGTGAGTTCTCGGGCTCAGATTAAGAGATCTAGAAAAGAATGCCAAAGGAGCAAAAGAAGAGCAAGTAGATGAAGTTTGCTGCATGGTATGCCTCCCTGGGAGTGGGGTGGGGTGGAGGTGGCAATGTCTTTCAGGAAGCTCCCTTGCACCCATCCTGGCATTCACTTGGGCTCCCTTTGCCCTGCCCAGAGCTCAGAAGCCGAGGTTGTTCTGTGGCCCTCGCAGACCTCAGACGTCGAAATTTAGGAGTGCTCAGTCCACCACGTACAGCTGTTCACGAAATAACTTGTTGCTTGCACACTATAGCAATGAGGTCCGGGGCTTTCCGAAAAGCTCAGGGGCTTAAAGGACAGAGAAGACCTAACAGGGATAATAGGAAAGAATAGGATCTTTGTCAGCACCGGGTGAGAGGGGCGGTCAAGGAGCCATGGCCAGTCCCCGCCTCCTCCCTCCCTTTTCCCCTGACCTGGTGGCCTGGTTAGTCTGTTTGTACCCTCCTGGGGCCGTGGGCCTGTGACCCTGCAGCGTCGACAGCGGGGGGCGCGGGCCCATAGCCACTCTTGTTTTTCTTTTCCTGTCACTTTTTCTTTCTCACCCCTCCCCTCTCAGTCTTTGGGCTCGGGAACAGCTGCTGCTGTAGCTCCTAACTTTGTGCCTTTCTTCTCCCCCACAACGGCTGTTGGCGTCTTTGGAGATGCAGGCTGGCTATCCCGCCAAGGGGGCGTGAGCAGCCCTGGTGCGCGCCGAAGGGGCATGGACAGGACCTTGCGGTGGTGACCGGATGGAACGGGGCTAGGAGCACGAGGCGCGAGGGAGGGGCGGCGAGGGGCGAGGGGGCGGGGCGGGGCGGGGCCAGCGGGCCAGGGGCTGGATGTGCCTGTTGCTGGGATGCTGATGGATAGGGTTACACGGCTGCTGGGGCCAGCTAAAGGAGGTGAGGGGATATTTTTGGAGGGAAGAGTTTCTGAGTTTGGGATCCGGAGTGGGGGGAGGGCGAGAGGACACCAAAAGTTCCTCCTACCTCTGGGCTTTCGTCTGGATTCAGACCGTGTAAAAGGCGCGGTCCCCGCCAGCCATTGGGTGCCTCATGGACCTTCCAAAGCTCTCCAGAGCCTTGCGTCCAGCGGTCGGCAGCATAGGTCCCGCCAGCTCTGCCTTTCTTCGCTTAGCTTCCCTTGCTTGTCTTTGTGATTGTTTTCCAGTCCGGTCTTTTATCTTTCTTAATCTTGAATTGGCCACTGTTGCTGAATCTCTTGCTATCGGAAATCAGATGAAGAAGTATCTGAATGAAAAGTGACGCTTTTGAAGAAGCATTTTTGTATCTGCTTAGCTATGCTCCTTGACTTTGCAACAACTATACTTTTCTATGTGCAATTAGTCACAGAATTTGGAGCTCCTACTCTGTGTGAACTCTTTTCAGAAAATCTTGTCTAATTCTTTCCAGTGATTTTTTTTTCTTTTCTTTTTCGTTATACATTGACTGGTAAGTGAACTAGGCACTTACTTTATTGATGGGAGAAATTTAGATTCCTTGAGGAAAGTACACAAGAGGATTGTCCTGCGCTGGGCATCATTTATTTAGCCACCTAAGGGATAAGTATGTCTTAGGGTGGAGAGAATGTTTGGAAATCATTAGTATTTTGTTTTGTTTTATATCTGCAACTTTTGTGTCGCGCCTTGAGGGTATCGTTATTTTCGTGGATGTAAACTTTTCCAACGTTTAAAAGTAAACTAACTGGTAATGTCCTTGCGTTTTCTACCTATTTTATTATTGTTGCTATTATTGCTTGCTTGCTTGCTTGCTTGCTTGAAGGAGGTACCTTGTGAAATCCTAGAATCAAGTTGTCTGGCACCTTCTTGGTGGTAAATGTTGGAAATTTGTCATCCTGAATTTTGTTTATTTAACAAAAGAACGAATTAATTATTTTCAAAGGCTTTTGTTGTTGCTGAATTCATTTAAGAAATTAGTAATTATTTTCTCAGTATTCTGACAGATTAAAAAGGATCAAGAAACTTAAACATTGATTCAAAGCTTCAACACCTGGAAAGAAGAAATCAACCTTTATGCTACCTCAGGGCTGGGCTCTGAGCACCAAAGTTCCCTGCACCAAAGTTCTTTGGTGCACTCCACCCCCTCCTTTGACATTCCACATAATGAATATACTTGAAATACGATTCTTAAAGTAATAGCTGTGCTGTATAGAGTGAGTAACAGAAATACTAGGGAGCTTTCATGGTTTATTTTTGTAAATGAGCACAACAATTATTAATTTGTTGCCTTACATTTTTTTTTGTTCTGGAAAGAACAGAAAATAAGTTCTCAAAAACTTGTGCTCATGTCTTTCTCCACAAGTTATGTTAACTTTAATCGTTCATCAAGGCATAAAATGTTCATGAAGGGTGGCAAATTAAAGATAAATTGTCTCATAAAAATATTTTTATTTGAGAAGTTCCTAATAAGGACTTTTTCATTCAACAGTAAGTAGAAACTTGAATGACAGAATTGCAAAGCATAGCTTTAGGTAATTTTTTTCACCTGCTTTTATGTCCACCTCAAAGCAAGCCTGTGTTGAAATTTTTCCAGCCCGATGTGATTCCATGCAGCTCATCACTGTTGAGTGCCAGATTTTATTTAGCAGGGGACTAAATTCCTTTTACTGACTTTTTAAGCCATTGAAACCCTGACTGTAAAACCAGTATCACTTCTTGTTTTAAATTTCTCTCTGCCCACTAAATACAATCCTGATATCTAGGACCTCTAATCAAGTTTTAAGCTCTAAGCAAAACTCCTTGTGCTCTATTCCAGTAAATTTAGGTTGACCAAGAAAATGAGATCTCAATTTCCTTTCTATGATATCGGAACTGTGTTATAAATTGCAGTTGTAGTTCATAACTCAACTCAAAATACTCAAGGAATAGTAAATTTATAATGATCTTCTGCTTTGACGTGTTAGCTTTCGTGGACTCTCAAATCTTCACTCAACAGAAGGTTTGTGTTTGTGTGTTCAGTCAGTTTTGTTTGCTTTCCTTTGTTTTGCTGTGATTTAGAATTAGAATTTGACACTATCACCAATATTTTCATCTCAAACGAAAACAGCTTTATCACAGATTCTCATTCTATCATAATTACATTAATGAATTAAATAAGCTAAAAGATTTAAACTTATTACAATACTCTCTTTGTTACTTTGCTAAAAGTGAGTGACTTTTCTGCTTAAAAGATTCGACAATTAAAAGTAATTCAACTATGTAAAAGCTCAGATTTTTGAAATGCGCAGTTTAAGATATTCTACTTTGGCCACACTTTTTGATGGTCATTAAGCATAATTTGATGCTCAATGATAGTTTGAAAGCATAAATTCAGTAGATTATCTAAAATTAAAGAATAAGGGACATTTTGAAAATCAACCTTTTAATGCTAACATCTTGTTCTTCTGTGATGAGAAAGGTGGTATTCTGCAATATAGGAAATTCACTGGGGTATTGCTATTTTAATAATTTTAAACAGGAATATCTGGCAAAGTAAATATTCACCGAGATCTTACTCTAATAATTTTCAACATCTTAATAGTTTAAAATCCTTTTACCAAAAAGGACCATTTATTTTGTCAAACGGAGACAGCATTCAAATCCAGAATCTTGAGTCTATTCAGGAAGTACACACACAAGATATGACCCTACTGACCATTGCCAAAGCTAGACATAGTTTCTCAATTATGTCTGACATTTGTATTTTTTACTTTTATTGGGGGCATTACCTTTAAAATGTAGCATAAAAATTTCTTAATGAAGAAACTTCGGAGTTAAAAATGCCATTCTAGGGCATCCTGGTGACCATCCATTTCCATAGTCCAAACCTGGTAGTGACACAAAAGATGTTTTGTGAAGAATATACCTGATTTTTATCATTGGCTACCAAACACCAGAGTGACATTTCATAATCCTAGGTTTCCACTGATAATCAAAAATTGATCAACATTTTAAATATTACTCTAGCCTCTTCAGTTTATGCTATATTATTAATATGCTATATTTCCATAGGCATTTGGCATAAAATTCCTTATATATTCTCCTCTACTTGAGTGATCTATCGATTCTTACTTATATTTGTCTTTAAAATCATATTTCAACTTGAGTTTCCTCCCCACAGCACACAAACCCATGAATTGGGGATAGAAAAGTAGCAAGAAGGATCTTGATTTTGGTATTTCAATGCATGTTGTAGAAATGCACATTTATCTTAAGTTTGCTCTCTCCTTTTCTCCTTTTATGCTTGTGTTTAAAATTTAAAAGTGAAATAGAAAAATAATTTTAAAAATATAAGTTACTTCTCATACCACACAACCAGAGTCAGCCACTGGTAAAATCCAATTATATTTGTGTCCATTCTATTTTCTATGTATATGTATATACCCCCCAAAAGTACTAGTTGCTACTGGATGCATGCTGCAATAGCTTTTTGTTTCTTTGGAAGTTCCTTAGTTTATTTTAATTTGTTTTTGGTTTGGGGATTGTTTGGTGTTTTGAAGGAGTTGTATGTGGGTAGTTTTATTTGCCATGCTACCCTCAAACCTGTGATCATTCTTCAACCTCTCATGTAGCTGGCATTACAGACATGCACCGCTGCTATTCTTTATCTTCCTATCCTAAAATTCTAGCTTTAAAAAAGTCTTTATGAATTCCTAAAATACTTAAGCACTGAGATTACCAACCATTTTTCTATTTCATCTGGTGTTGTTTCTCTGTGTTTTATTGAAAAGCAATATAGTCTGCTCAAGTCAATATCTTTTCCAAATATATTCTGTGCAGATATTATTAAACAGAAAATTGAGTGTTACCTTTAATTTTTTTGTTTTCCTCCTTGTAAAGTAACAATAGCATACTAAGTCCCTGATTTTCCTTGAGACAATGTCTCTCTGTATAATTAAGGCTGGCTTCAGACATGATTTTTCTGTCTCAGCACCCTGAGTCCCAGGATTACAGGAGTGCACTGCCATCCCCAAATACTATATTTCCGACTTTAAAACTTTTCATTCCCTACAATGCAGTAATTTCAAATGTTTAAATATTTATTCTTCAGTACTACCTTTTGTGCCCATTTTAGGCAAACATCTCATTGATATCACTTATATATTTCAAACTAATTTTGTGCTTTTTCACAGAATGTGTTTTTATCAAGCCCACTGGATAACCATAATTATTCAAATATTATAAATATGTGTTTCTAGAGCTAAGTAATTTTAGAAAACTTTAGGATAATAATGGTGGTGATGGTGGTGGTGGTGGTGGTGGTGGTGGTGGTGGTGTGTGTGTGTGTGTGTGTGTGTGTGTGTGTGTATCTGGCCTATATCTGACTTGATCCTGTGATCCTGTGCCATTGATCTTCCAAATTCTCCAAATATTACTGTAGACTCCACTGGGGACTGTGGTGAACATTTATATAATTACTATTACAGAAGCAAATGAATAGTTAATAATAGTCCTCTAATTTAATGAAAAAAATAAGATGAGAGTTTTAATTATAAGCTATAGCTACTATTCATGTGGTTCAAACATCTTGTCTCAAACTTCAGTATATAAAGTTTAGACTATTTAATATTCCCATGTTTTGTCATTATGTCTACAGTGTATAGTCTATATACATATATATATTAATCATAAACTATGTTTTACTGGATATATATTTCATATGTGTATGTAGCCTAACTTAATTGAACAATTGAAAGATAATAAGAGGTCTTTGAGTTTTGCTAATATAAATACATACTTCATAGTTCACTTCAAGAATCACTTAACTATCATTTCAAGCACCATTGATCTCTCCCTTTTCTTACTAATTCTAGAAGTTATCATCATTATTATTTATTTTATGTTTTACTGTACTCAGTTTAGCATTTTGCTTTATATAAGTGATCCCATTTAACAAAAAGGTTTGTGTTGAATGTACATAGGTTCATTAATCTGAAAGTTTGGTGATTTTAACAAATAAATAATACCACAAAATAGTAATTAGTAACCTCGGAGAGTTAAAATTCTTCTTGAATTTTGAATGTTAGTGCTTAAAGGGGGAAAATGAATTAAGTTAAAGTATTAAAACACTAGAATTTTTTAATATATTTTTTATTCTTGGAGGATTTCATACTTGTATGCAATGTATTTTGATCATAACCAACCCCTGCTCCATTCTAACAGTCCTTAATCCCCTCCCACTCCTTATGATGTTCTTTCTTTTATTTTATTTTATAATAAACTGAGTCCAAATCAGTACTGCTAGAAAGCACATGAGTGTGGGGTCAACCAGTAGCCAGTGGCCAAATATTTGAAGAAAAAGGAAAACTGTCTCCCCCTCCCCACAGAAACTTTCAACTGTCATTTAGCTCCTCACTACAGTTGAGACATCGTGAGGTCCTCACCAACCATTTGGCTGCTCTGACTTCATGAATGCAAAGCCATAAAACATGGGAATTCTTAAGGAACATTTAAATAAAGCTGGAGAAATAGCTCAGCAGTTAAGAGCACCTGTGCTTGCAGAGGACCTAGGTTCAGTTCCCATCACCTACATGGGAGCTCACCACCATCCAAAACTCCAGATATAGGGGATCTTCCCTCTCTTCTGATCTCTGTGGGCACTAGGCACACATGCAGTGCATGTACATACACAGGGACAAAACACTCATATAAATGAACTAGTATAAATAAATCATGCTTTTAATTTTACAAAAGAAACTTTTAGGCAAGCAGGTAGATAGATGGTATTTATCTGCCACATGAACATTCCTTTGTAAATTTAATACTTTGTTTTAAATGTATTGCCAGCATTGTTCTTTATTAATACATGAGGATATGGTATTTTCCCATCTAAAACCTGCAGACTGGAAAGCAATTTTAATTGGGATTATGCAAGAGTGAAAATCCAAAGTTAAGACTGCATAGTCTTATGTGGATGGATTAAGTAATAGATATAGACATTATATGTTGCAACGTAAATTGGGTTAGAGGATAAACTAGAAATAAACTGATCTTGAGTCAATTCCGTTTTGGTCACCAGATTATGTGGGTGGAACAAGATTGAGAAGGCTTGAAATTCTTACACTATCTGCCCTTTGTCTGAACTGGGGATGTAGCTCAACGGTAGACCACTTGCTCAATATATGCAAGACCCTGGCATTGACCCTCAGCCCTGCAAAGGAGGCAGCCAAGGAATAACACAACTAAATGTCCTTCCTCAAAAGAATTTAAGCATTGAAACTTCCAGGCAGATGGATGTATGGCAGTAGAAAAAATCTGTGCATTTCCCTAGTTTCCCACATTATCAGGCATTAGATAATCATGTTAGATACTCAGCACTAATAAAGTATAGTAAAAAGCCTGCTTCATGTGCTATTGTAAGAGCTATATGGCTTTATGTGTGAATAATGCTTAAAACGGTGCTTAGCATTTTCTGTTATTATTGCTGTTTCAGCTACTTTTATTATTTGTCTTCTTGTATGTGTCTATGTGTGAGTGTCTGAGTGTGTGTAGGTGCACTCATACACAATAAGGTACATAGGCAGACCAGAAGTCGATGTTCCTTTCTCAAACTCTCTCCACCTTAAATATATATATATTGAGATGGGTTCTATGTTTGAACCTGCAGCTTCCTGATTAATAGATTGGCTAGCCAACAAGCCCCAGGAATCCACCCACTCATTTTCAAAGTTTTGGAATCCTAAGCATGTACTTCTGTGCCCGGCCTTTACATGGAAGCTGTGATTCTGACCTCAGGTCCTCCTGTTTGCACTACAGGCACGTTATGCATCTTCCCGACCCGTTTTTTTTGTTTATTTTATTTGATTAAACTTCTTGCAATATTCTGAGGAGTCATTTGTGGCAAAGTAAGCATATTTCTTTGTGAGTTAATAATACAGTGTACAGCAGGATGAATACAATTAATAATACTGTATTATGTATCTCAATATAGAAGGAATATGAGGGTACTCATTATTAAAATGATAAAAGTTTAAAGTAATGGTCATACTAGTTCCTAAGAGCTGATGTAATATACTAATTAAAGCATCCCATTTTACCTCATAAGTATAAATATGATGTATAAATTTGATATGTCAATCAAATTGCTATGTGTTTCTAATGGTGACATTTAACAGATACTATCTAGTAAATATTGCCTTGCATTGGGTATGGACTTCAACCTCACCTTCAGAATTAAACTGGGACAACTAAGGCTGACTTGAAAGGAGCCAGGAGATAAGATCTGGCTATGTTATATGATGTTGATTGACCCTTTTGGCCTTACTTGGTGAAGACCTAAAGATAGTAGTAATTTTGCATCATTCCTGAGGTTACTATCATCAGAGTACATTTCCTGATCCAACTGTTGTATCCATGAGAAAATGCAGTTGGAATTCACTTTCAATAGGTAATGTTAGAGAACTTTGTTTCTTGATGTAAATAGTTTTCTCTGATATTAGCTATATAAAATAGCAAATACCTTGAGTGATTGCTACAGAAATGGTTTTTATCGCTAAACTGGTAATTTTCCTTTTTAATTTGAAGCTTGCACATCTGTTCATGTTATGCATAAGGGAAATCAGCGATCCTCAATGTAATAATCCATTTATATATTAAACTGTATTATTTAGCAACGCTTTTTTTCTTTGGAAATAGAGCATTTAATTTTGAAAACCTTGTAATTGGGACTATTTTCCAGTGATTGCTTATTAGAGGAGGGTATTTGCAGGTAAAAACGTCCAGCCTTCATTCAACATTTCTAAAGTGCCTGCTAAGCACTCAGCTGTATAGAATACAAACAAAACAGAACTTGCCTAATAAGGGGCAAAGCAAGAATTTGACCCCAGTCTTTTGACCATCAGCCATTGCTATAAAACAATGCACCTACCTTCTTTGACATGAAACAAAGCTACTAAAATAATAGCATCACTCATTCTCTTTCACTGAGATTGAGTAAGCTCTACCAATTCCCTGTATGATTAATACGGATATCAAAGAAATACACAGTGTGGTTTATGTAAAGTCAAAAGATAAATTTAAACCAAAAACCTAGGGCAAGAAAAAAAACTCTAAAAATATCTTTTGAGATAATGTCTTTCCAGTCATGGCAGTCAGTATTTACAAGCACCAGTTCCTAACCATGCTACACACAGAAGATACACTCTTCTGCTTTTCAACAAAAATTGAAAATAATGGCTAAGGTTCATGTATTCCTTTTGAAATTACTCACACATGGCCTAGAATAAAGTGTTCATAAATGACTTCTGAAGCATTCTACTTGTTGGAGTAGACACAGATTCAGATGTCAAAGCTGCCTATTTTAAATATCTTTATTTCCTTACAATAAAATAACAGTGAATGTTTCTATCGGATCATTCATTGAATTGAACTGTAGCGATTACCAAGGCAGGGCGTTTCCTTGTGATCCTTCCCTTTACTGCATTTAATATTTATGGTAAAAGTGTCAAGTCATATAATTTAACTTCAACATTTATGTATTGAAAAGTAAAAACATCCCATATTACAACATGCAATAGAGCAGCTGCACTTTTTAAATGTAATTGTTTCTGAACTTCTGAGTTTGAAAATACTTCTAGAACCACCTTGAGATTAAACGTATAAAATCAGCTAAGAAGCCTTAATGTACCTATTTTAACATTTTCTCATAAGTTTCTAAAATGCCTATTGTTCCTATGTGGTTTGCAATTCCTTTTTTCGGTCACAGTTAATGAATTTTGTTCATACGCAGTGAATTTATTGAAATGAATTTCAGGGGATTTGTAGTTGCATAAATGCCAATCTCAGCATTTTTCTTCTTTAGAGCTCTTGTAGTTAACGCATTACATCCATGGGCCAATTACAGCACAAAGTGGTAGCAGAATAATGGTAAATTTGTGAGGAAAATGGAACAGAAAAATGAAAGCATAGGATTTTTTTTTCAGGAACCTTCAAGAGCCTGAAAAGCAAATTATTAAAGCTTCATTGAAAAAGGTACTTCACCTTATAGAGTAGTAAATTGACCTACTTAATGAGGTGGAAAATAGACTATGTTGGGTAAGAGGTATTTAATGAAACAACCCTAGAAATTCTCTAGACGAGAAAAAAAATCCTTGGCAACCAAGCCTTTGTCAAATTGTCCTTCATTGTGTAATTATTTATCTTACTTGTACCTAATGGATGGAAGCTGTATTTAAAGAAGTTAAACTATGTTGTTGATAGGAAAATTATGTGTTCTTATTCCTTTAGCCAACTTGTGTTTGTAATAATACTTATATAAGTGTGGAAGTTCAGTTCTAGAGCTTTTACACATTGTTGATATTTTGAGTATGCTAAAAAGGATAAGTGTGTCCTAATTAAAATAATTGTGTTATTATGCTTAAATTTTAGTGGTAGTTATATAAATAGCCATGGTATTTTAAATTTTTGTTAAAATTTTATTTTATGTGTGTGTGACTATTTTGTCTATATGTATGTCTGTACACTATGCGCTGGCCTAGTGCCCAAGGAGGCCAAAAGATGGCATTGGATCACTTGGATCTGGAGTTACAGAAGGTTGGAATTGCCATGTGGGTGCTGAGAATTGAACCAAGGTCTTCTGGAAGAGCAACCAGTGCTCCTAAGCTCTGAGCTATCTCTCCAGACCCAAAACAGTCATACTATTTTTAAGAAATCAAAGATCTAACCATGAGCTTAATAGTTAATTTTTAATTATGAAATTAATTATAAAGTTATAAGGAAAAACACAAGTCACTACCCATGCTGTAAAAGGGAACTGGATTCCTTACCTAATAGAGAGAACTTAATCTATCTCTAAGACATAAAGGTTCAAGTGTCCAAAAAGGGAATTGGATCCATGTAATGTTTGTTATGGGAAAAGAATTTTCAGATGTTTCTATTATAATTTAATTATAATTTCAGAACAAGTAAAGCTCCTTTGTCAATTTGTATTGAAGAGTAGTTAGTTCTCTCTCTCATTCTGTCCACTGTGAATCTGTTGGCATATGGATGGTATCCACAAACCAAAAATTCTAGCAGTGATGACATAATAAATGGTATTAATTTAAGATGATTGTGTATAAATGATTGGAAGTTCTGATGAAATTTGATAAACTGGGGAGTTAAAAAGAAGAGAAGTAGAGAAAAGCAGAAAGAGAATGGAAGATGAGGGGAGAAAGGAAACTAAGGAGAGGGAGAGAAAGAAGATGCAGAGAGACGAAAGAGGAGAAGAAAGGAAAGAAAGGAAGAGAGACGGGGGAGAGAGAGAAGATAGAGAATAGGGGAGGTAAAGAAAGGAAAGAAGAGGAGAGAAGAGAGGAAGAGAGATAGGAGTGGGGAGAAGGGAGTGAGAGAGAGGAGAGGGTTGTGGAAAGAGGGGAGAAAGAGAGAGAGATTCTGCTTTTAAATGATATTGAAAGTTGATCAATCCAGCCATCAGAATAGGTCACAAAGCAATGAGTTTTGCCCTAAATTGAGCCAATACATGGATTGCAAAAGGTATTTAGAATAATGTAAGTTTCTTGGTACTCCTGAGGAGCCATTTTGGGCTCTTAAAGGGGTGACTTTTCAATATCCCTCAAACTTTAAAAAATGTGTGTTTTCCCCTGATAGATACAATACAGATTTTTTCATGATTCCAAAACAGTTATCTTTTCAAACTACTTAGCTTTAATTTGTGGTGAAACAATAGTCACAAATAAGAAGTCTCCTAAGACCACTTTAAAAACCTGCAAAGGAAATGATGTCGCCAAATTATCACATATAAGTGTTCTTTTACTGAAGGGCTATGTCACAAGTCCCTCATTTCAAGACTTGCCTCACCCCAGAGAGGTTCTCTCTTGAGCATCTTCGTTATATCTTGAAAGTAATCATATTTTCCTTTCTGTTTCTCACGTAAGTGTTTATTTTGTTGTTTGGTGTCATCTATAGATGAAGTATTCCAATCAGGAAAGAAATCAAAGTTTAAAATTTGGCTTTAAAATTTTATGTTAGATTGGAGCTGCTTGGTTTAGTGTCCAAGACAACTAAGGCAAATTTCTGTATTTCTAACATAATTAATGGGAACCAATTAGTTCTTACAGCTATTTTACAATAAAAAAATCTTACTTATAACTAATGTCATAAATTGAAAATCTATTGGTTGAACTGGATGTAAGTAGATCAAGTAGACAATGACTTGTTTAACAAATCCTTATTCATGTTGTTTAATGAGCTATCTTTATTTGTCTTGACATGAACAAAGAATAAACAATCAAGCCGAAACCACCAACTCCACACTTGGTTCTGTCATTTATGAAGATCAATGATGACTGTAAATGATGTCTTTATGTAATTCTGCTTAAGTCAGACATTCCTATAAAGGAAAATTAAAATGGATTTTCTCAGAAGTATCTTGTCATGTTTTTGCCATTTAAAAACGTGATTTCTGACTACATTTAATTAATCTGTAAGCTTCTGTTTATTTGTTTGTTTTAGAAGTATCAATTAATGTGAAAGTCAACCCTTTTAGATCCAATGGAACATCAACTTGCACCTTTTCTTACTGAAATACCTCCGGCAGTGCCAATTATCAATGGAGATCCCATGTACCCTGTAAGACAAGTTTTGCTTCTTTTTATTTGTACTATAACTGGTTTAAATGTTATGAAATCTGGCATTGGTTTTCATTTAGATTATTTGTCACTTTTATGGTCACTTTCTTGGGAAGGTTTTTTATTGTTTTGTTTCTTTGTCTTTTCAGCGTTGGTTATTTTCATTATGGGCCTTTTGAAAATCACTTAAGACATTCAATACTAGCTTATCCTACATAAAATTTCCTTTAGAATTAATTTAGCTGCTTTTTTATAGTCTTTTCCGCAACTTAAAATGCCTAGTCCTATATAGTAAAGTTTCTACTACCTATAGTTTCATAGGGTGTATCTTTTGAAATTGCAGGTTTATTGAAGACTAATGTTCCTTCATTCTCATTCAGTTAGGAGTTCAGTTATCTAATAATTGGAAGTATTTTATTTGAATAGCAATAACTTCTATGAGTAAGACTGGTTTCTAGAAATTAAAAAGTATAATTCAGATTTAGAATTTGCCCCTTTAGTAGATTCAATAGTTGCCCTAACTTAACATATAATGTAAAAAGATGATGGATGTTCTGTCTCTTGAGTTAAAACAAAAGCAAACATGGTTCTTTAGCATAACATCATGGACAGAAAATAGTGAGATACATGAAAATGTCAAAATGATGTTCATTTTTATTATTAGTGTATAATAAAATGTTTTATTTCTAAAAATGAAAAAATTGTAATTGTAATCAAAATTACATTTTTTAGATGGAGAATTACATTCTGGACCCCAACGCCATGGCAGCATATCCTAATTATTCACACACCATGAATCAACCCAAGATATATAACACCTGGCCTTCTTGTTCCCAATACTGGTCTCAAGTATGTCTGAATTTTACCTTCAGATAAATTTTATTTTCTAGGATTTTGTTTATTTGTTTGTAGAGTTTTTGTTCTGGGGATAGATGCAGAAGAGAATAATGTATTTCTACCTCAATGCACCTGTTTCCTTATGACCTTATTAAGCTTTACTTTGGTGGAGGAGTAACCTGTTCTTACTAAGGGGTATTGAATTTCTCCTAAGTGCCAGTTAGCCCAATTGTATTCTTCTCCTTGAGCATTTTGAAATCCCCATAATTCGGGAGCTTGAATATTATTCAAAAAATAATAATGACTTTTTCCATAGATTTACAAAAAAGTGTGTCATTAAATAATTATCTATTTCTAGATTGTATTCGTTCAAGTTAACCCTGGAGAGGTCCTTACGATAAAAGCTGATGATGGGTCCTTTCAGCATATTCAAGGTTTGTTAAAGTAGAATTAGATGTGTGTTTATCTTATAATCAGATCGAATGAACCTAAATATTACTGTAAAATCACTAACAATTCAGTATTATGTCACAGAATACTCTTAAAATATTCATCATAGGAGTTTAGCATCAACAGCATAAAAGATAATCCTGCTAATCTGTAGTGATCCTTTGTAATCTAACAAATAAAGCTTATCTGAAAATCAGACTGTAGAGCTAAGCCACCAGTTAGCCATAGAAACCAGGCAGTGGTGGCACATACATTTAGTCCCAGTGCTTGGCAGACAGAGGCAGATTGTTCTCTGTGAGTTCAAGACCACCCTGGGCTACACGAGATTCAATCTGTGTAAAGAGAAACAGAATTCACACAAAGGTGATCCCAGATTTTGGGATCCCATGCCTTTAATCCCAGCACTAGGGAGATTTAGACAGGAGTCTCCAGCTAAGCAGAAGAAAAGAATATAAGGCAGGAGAAAACAGGAGCTCAGATGCAGTCTGAGGTTTTGTAGAGCAAGCATTCAGTCTGAGTATTCATGAAGAAAGGAATGCCCTTTCGATCTAAGGTTGAGGTTAGAGCTAGTAGCTGGCTGTTCTGCTTCTCTGATCATCAGGCAGGCATTATATGTTACATTACAAACAAAATATCACTACACTAATCTTTGTAGAAATCTTAAAAAATAACTTTTAAAACATGAAAGCAAATTAATTGAAGAAATCTATTCAAAGAAATCCAGACATTGTAGATAGCGATTGTTATTTATAGTTTTACTTTTGACTTCAGTATGGGAATTTAATCAATTTACAATGTGATAAGTGCTAATGCTTTTAATGTAATAGTGAAATATTTGAAGCAGTTTATGTACTACAGGCCAATACAGAGAACTATTCATGTCCATTGAGATGTTTAGCATATTTGTCAGACTGGAGAATATCAAAAGGCAGTGAAAATATCTGCATATACTTTTAATGTTTGCATCAAAATGTAAGGCCACAAAAAGACAAGCTAATGTTTCAGTTACGTAGTCTACTTTTTACAGAGTTCTATCAATAATATATCAGAAAAATTAAAGAACATCTCAATTATAGAAGCATATATTCTTATCTAAGTATAACTCAGGAGCAGAATGAAACATAAATTCCTCTTAATGGTCTTTCCCCTCTTTTAAAAAGATGAAAACATATACATTTTTTACTTCGTGTATGTACATAATGTATTGTGATCATACCTCAATTGCCTTCTTTTGCTCCTCTCCAACGGATGCCCTTTTCCTGTCTACTCTCTCCTCTGTTTTCATGGATGAAGCTGCTTAGTTTTGGTCATCAATTGAGTTTAATTAGGGTTTCTTGCATGAGCATGGCAGCGTTTTCTATGAGACTGTGGACAACTTAGGAATGGCTGCACCATTGTAAAAAAAAAATCTCTGCCTTTTTCAACCACCATTAACTGACAATAATTTCTCAGGGAATGTGGGGCCTTGTGACACCCTCCCCTATAGGAACTGTTAACTGCCTGTAAATTTTCAAAGACACACACACACACACACACACATATATATATTCTATTTTTTAAAAAAAATCATGTTGTTGAAATGTAACATCTCTTGTTAACCACCAATATGTACAGTCTATAGTAACAAAACTAGATATACATTTATAAATATGTATCATATATGTATGAGTATCTAATTGATCAGTTTTAGACTGTTCTACAGATGGAACCTTCAGAAAGCTCATTCGTTCACATTTGCAACAAATAACTTTTTAATGCCTAGCATACACCATCATTGCACTAGATACCTAGTAACAATAATGTCTAGGAGAGAGGCCACACATATAAAATATTGCATACACTAATCTTATTTGAGTGTATTTTGATTATACATAAGCATTTTACTATGTATGAAAACAGAAATTACCTCAATTTCAAATGTTCAATAATAAAGTATATTGCTTTATATATATAGGCTTAATATTAACTATTTTAAATTAAGATGGATTTTTGTTTTTATGCTAATTATTTTATATTCTAAAGTGATTTTAACCTACTGCTTTGTTGAGAATGACAGTAAAAAGTCAGAAGCCCAGCAAATGTTCTTATCAGGCCAGAATAGATGCAGAAAACATTGATTAAATTGGCAGAAATAGACGTATAGTGAGCAGTTTGTGAGAGAGAAAATCATCCCCTGAAAGGGAATAGGATTCTTTTATACAGTGAAGGAAAGTTACTTAGTCTTACCTCATGTGTCATTTGTGTGAGTCTATATTTGGATACATAAGTGTTGCATGAGGAAGAGCGGGCTCCCAGCTCCCAGCTCCCAGCTCCCAGCCGCAGGCCTGCTTTTGGTCCTGGCTAACTTATACCCGAAATAATTACACACAAACCATATTCATTTAAATTCTGCCTGGCCCATTAGTTTTAGACTCTTGTTGGCTAACTCTTATATCTTGAATCAACCCATTTCTAATAGTCTGTAAGTCAGCACAAGGTAGTGGTCTTACCGGGAAAGATTCATCATATTTGACTCTGGCAATTTCTTGGCAGCTCTCCCTGAGCCTTCCCTATCCCAGAATTCCATTCTGTCCTCCCTGTCTATCTAAGATTTTGCTCTATCAAAAGGTCAAGGCAGGCCGGAGAGATGGCTCAGTGGTTAAGAGCATTGCTTGCTCTTCCAAAGGTCCTGAGTTCAATTCCCGGCAACCACATGGTGGCTCACAACCATCTGTAATGAAGTCTGGTGCCCTCTTCTGGCCTGCAGACATACATGCAGACAGAACACTATATACATAATAAATAAATAAATATTTTTTTTAAAAAAGGCCAAGGCAGTTTTTTATTAACCAATGAAAGCAACCCAAAAACAGAAGGACCCTCCTACATCACATAAGCAATCATCTCACTCTCTTCTTAAGTAGTAAATTGTGTAGCACCAGTTGTTGAGGGAGTTGACCACTTAGAATAAGGCATCATGGAGCCTTAAGAGTTGTAAGACTTTTTAGCAGGGTGGTGGTTGCACACACCTTTAATCCTAGGATTTAGGAGGCAGAGGCAAGCGATCTCTGTGAGTTTGATGCCAGCCTGGTCTACAGAGTGAGTTCCAGGACAGCCAGGGCTACACAAAGAAACCCTGTCATTAAAGAAAAGAATTAGTAGGCTTTAAAACAGGATGTAGTCATATGCCTTTAATTTTTGCACTCTGGAGACAGTGGCAGGAGGATCTCTGTGAGTCCAAGGCCAGCCTCATCTACATAGAGAGTTCCAGGAAACCCAGGGCAAAATAGAAAGACCCTGTCTCAAAAAAGTTATTAGGCTTTAAATATTTGTATAAGGCACTATACAACTAGTAGAGTATACTTACTATACTAGTAAGGTTCTTACTAGTGAGGAGCTAATATTTAAAATGTGGGGGGGTTGCTTTTATTTTTAGTCCTTTTATCTCTAAATTTGCTCCCTGATAGAACAGCAGGGTCAAGTCATTGACAAGGGGTAAAGAAGGGTTAGCAAAGGGGGAATTATTGATTTTGCTGATATGACATAGTATTTTAAGACCACAGGCAATATATAGAAGATTTAAGAAGCATGTTGGAGGGGAAGGGGAAAATGACTATCTCAGAAGATTGAAGGCCTAACTGTAATATCAACTTGGAGATTACGAAGTTGTTTGTTGACTGAGGAAGACAGGCACTGATGTCAGTGATAATGGTAATGGCCTTGCAAGGCTGCCCTGGGAACCCAATAACATTTAATATGGAAAACACCAATCATACCAGAAGGTTAAGAAAAGTCTGAAAGAGGAGAGAAAGAGAGAGAGAGAGAGAGAGAGAGAGAGAGAGAGAGAGAGAGAGAGAGAGAGAGAGAGGGGTTATGTCAGTGAATGAGCCCAAGAGAAGAAAGCCAATCCTTTGATCCTTTGTCCTTCCATAGGAGCACTCCCTCAGAGGTTATCTCCCTTAAATCTCCCCTGCTCTTTTAGTCTTACCTTGCACTATCTCTATTTGATTAACATATACATGACATTTCTGTCTCAGGGTCAGGCAGGTATTCCTTGGACTACTGTAAGCAATGCTACAGATGAGGCCTTTGGAAAATTAAACTGGTCCTGAAGGGCCTTGGAGGCTGTTGAAATTTGGTCTATTTCCATAGGCTAATTTGGTCAAGTATGTTAAGCATAAGAAACCATTGTGAGTAGTCTTCTATTGATACCTATGCCTGCCATAATTACTTATCCCACTAGGAAAGGTATTGGCTGAAAAACCCTTATAGGTCAAGATATTTCAAAACACGGTACCTGGAGGAGCTGGATGAAAGGACTAGCTTGGGCAATGAAGGTTTTGGTACAGGTATCAGATGAATTAGCCATAAGGCAACAAGAGATATTAGTTCTGCATGGGAAGAAGGCTGCTGAGGAATTAAGGCACATGGTGATGATTAAATAGAAAAGCAAGTGATTAGGACATTTTAAAAGGAGGAAGTTGAGACATGAAAAAAAGGAGTAAAGATGGAGGACATGAGTCAAGGTAAGTGATAACTTCAGTCCAAGAATAGTTTTAAAAAATATATCCGTAAGGACCACAAGATGGCTCTGCAGGAAAGAGTTTTTGCCATGCAAACCTGAGAACCTGAGTTT
>JAQHUG010000121.1:2238998-2252467 GCA_028555095.1 Dicrostonyx torquatus
CCCTCCCCCTGCTTCCTTAAGATGGGGCAGGATACCCTACCCTGTGGAAAGCCCAAGGCCATCCCCCCTCCATCTCGGTCTAAGAAGGTGTGCCTCCATATAGAATAGATTCCCAAAAAGCCAATATATGCAGAAGAGATAGATAGGTCCCTGTGCCATTATCATTGGCTTCTCAGTCAGTCCCCATTGGCAGCCACATTTGATATATGGTACTTATCCATGAAATTGTCCATTTCTTTTAAATTTTTCAATTTTGTAGAGTACATGTTTATACAATATGACCTAACAATTCTCTGAATTTCATCAGTATCTGTTGTTATGTCCCCTTTTTATTTCTTATTTTGTTAATTTGGATGTTTCTTTCTATCTTTTAGTTATTTTAGATAAGGGTATGTCTATCTTGTTGATTTTCCCAAAAAAGAAAAAACAGCTCTTTGTTTTATTATTTGTATTGGTTTTGTCTCTATTTTGTTGATTTCAGCCCTCAATTTGATTATTTCCTATCTTCTACTCCTTGGGTGAGTCTGCCTCTTTTCGTTCTAGAGCTTTCAGTTGTCCTGTTAAGTCACTAGTGTGAGCTTTCTCCACTTCCTTTATGTAGGCATTTAATGCGATGAACTTTTCTTTTAGCACTGCTTTCATAGTGTACCATTGCTTTGAGTACAGTGTACCTTAATTTTCATTGAATTCTAGGAAGTCTTTTGTAGAAGTGTTGCTTGTTGGTTCCCAGCTGCCCGTCTACAGAAATTATATAAATTAAATCATTGCTTGCCCATTAGTTTCAGCTTCTTGTTGGCTAACTCTTATATTAATTTAACCCATTTCTATTAATCTGTATATTGTCACATGGCTGTGGCTTACTGAATAAAGTTCCTAGCTCTGTCTCCAGTGGCTCCATGGCTTCTCCCTGACTTCACCTTTTTTCTCCCAACATTCAACTTAGCCTTCCCTGCCTACCTAAGTTTTGCCTTGCTATAGGTCCAAAGCAGTTTCTTTATTAATCAATGGTACAGAGGGAAATCCCACATCAGTCTTTAATTTCTTTCTTTATTTCTTCCTTGAACTGGGGGTGATTCAATAGAGCACTGTTTAATTCACATGTGTTTGTGAGTTTTCTGAAATTAGTGTTGCTGTTGAATTCTAATTTTAAACCATGGTGATACGATAGGACACAGGGACTTACTCCACTTTTCTTTTATCTGTTGAGGTTTGCTTTGTTACCGAGTATGTGATCAATATTAGAGAAGGATCCATGAGGTGCTGAGAAGGTATATTCTTTTGCATTTGGGTGGAATGTTTTGTAGATGTCTGTTAATTCCATTTGAATCATGATATGTGTTAGTTCTCTGATTTCTCTGATAGGTTTCTGTCTGGTTGACCTGTCCATCAGGGTAAGTAGGGTATTGAAATCTCCTACTATTAGTGTGTGAGGTTTGATGTGCCATTTAAGCTTTATTAATGTTTGGTTTATGTTAGTGGATGCTCTTGTATTTGGAGCATAGATGTTCAGGATTGAGACTTCATCTTGATGGACTTGTTCCTGTTATGATTATAAAGTGTCCTTCTCCATATCTTTTGATTGATTTTAGTTTGAAGTCTATTTTGTTACATATTAGGATAGCTACACCCACCTGTCCATTTGATTGGAAAATCTTTTCCCCACCCTTTACTCTGAGGTAATGTCTGTCTTTGAGGTTGAGGTGTGTTTCTTGTATACAGCAGAAGGCCAGATCCTGCTTTTGTGTCCATTCTCTTAGCCTCTGTCTTTTTATAGGTGAATTGAGTCTTTTGATATTGAGGATTCAATGACCAATGATTGTTAATTGCTGTGATTTTTCAGTGATAGTGTGTGTGCTTCCCTTCCTAGGGTATTTTTGGTGTGAGGTTATCTGTTTACTGTCTTTTTGTGGGTTCAGTTAGCTTCTGTGGGCTAGGGTTTTCCTTCTAGTACTTTCTGTAGGGCTGGATTTGTTGAAGGATATTGTTTAAATCTGGTTTTGTCGTGGAATATCTTGTTTTCTCCATTGATGATGTTCGAAAGCTTTGCTGGGTATAGTAGTCTGGGCTTGTATCCATGGTCTCTTAGCGTCTGCAGCACATCTGTGCAGGACCTTCTGGAGTTCATAGTTTCCGTTGAGAAGTTGGGTGTAATTCTGATAGGTCTACCTTATATGTTATTTGAGTTTTTTCTTATGCAGCTCTTAACATTATTTCTTTATTTTATATGTTTTGAGTTTTGATTATTATATGGCGAGTGGATATTTTTTGATCCAGTCTATTTGCTGTTTTGTAAGCTTCTGGTACCCTCATAGGGATATTCTTCCTTAGGTTGGGAAAGTTTTCTTCTATGATTTTGTTGAATATATTTTCTGTGCCTTCTAGAAGAAGGCTGGAGTTCTCCTTGTTCTATCCCTATTATTCTTAGGTTTGATCATTTCATAATGTCCCAGATTTCCTGGGTGTATTGTGTTAAGAATTTTTTGGATTTAATGTTTTATATAACCATTGAGTCAATTTCTTCTATAGTATCTTTAGCACCTGAGATTCTTTCTTCTATCTTTTGTATTCTGTTCATTATGTCTGCCTCTATAGTTCCCATTTATTTACCCAGATTTTTCATATTCAGAATTCCCATGGTTTATTTATTGCCTCTATTTCAGACTGCAAGACTTGAACTGTTTGCTTCGCTTGTTTGATTGTTTTTGCTTGGTTTTTTGGGGTTTCTTTGAGAGATTTATTAATTTATTCTACTTTTTTGTTTGTTTTTTCCACTATTTTTGAAGGGAGTTTTTCATTTCCTCTTTAACAGTCTCCAACATCTTCACAAAGTTAAGTTTTAAATCATATTCTTCTGCTACTTCAGGGTTAGGATGAGCAAGTTTTCCTGATGTATGATCACTGGGTTCTGGTATCACCATGTTGCTTTTTAGGTTGTTGGATGAACTCTTGCATTGGCACCTACCCATCTCTCCCTTTAATTGATGCCAGCAGTGTCTTTGCATCTTGGTCCAATCCTTGAAGTGCTGCCGATCTTTGTCTTGGTAACTGTTCTTGGTCTACTCTGTACTGTCACTGTCTGTGTCTCAGGGGTTTTTGAGCAGCCTACCTGCAGGAAACTCACCTACTGGCTGGTTATAGAAGCTAAGAAGGTGGGATCTTGGGTTTTGTCCAGGTATGGAGGACCTAGATGGTGGGGTGTCCTGCTGGATGGCTGGTCACTCAACTTTTGGACCTCACTGTGTAGTAGCAGGCAGTGTTTCAGAGTTTCACTGACGTTGTAAAGGAATAGGAGTACTTGTGGGCAGGGCAGGATTTGTAGATTGCAGGGTTTGATGCTGGTGTGGGGGTAATAGGAAGCCTACCTGCAGGAAATTCTCCTGCTGGCTGGCTAGAGAAGCCAAGGCAGGTAAGGGAGGGGCCCAAGCTTTTGCCCCATTATGGAGGGCCTAGAGAGTGAGGTGTACCACCAGTGGCTGGTCACTCACTTTTTGGTCCCCTCTGTGTAATAGCAGGCTGTGTTTCAAAGAGTTCCACAGAGGTTGTGGGATAGAAGGGTTTGGGACAGGATTGTATACATACATTTTTAAAACGTGAGACCCTTACTCTCAGGGTCGTGGATTTGTGCCCCACATTGGGCACCATTTCATAGGTGTAGGATGCTCCTTCATTCCCAGCCACCCAAACCCGAAATAATAACACAGGAACTCTATTAATTAACACTGCTTGGTCAATCACTTAGGTGTATTGCCTGCTAGCTCTTATATTTTAAATTAACCCATTTCAATTATTTTATATTTTAACATGAGGCTCATGGTTTACTGGTAAGGCTCTAGGGACTCTGCCTCCTTCAGCACCTACATGACAACTCTCTGACTCTGCCTTCTTTTCTCCTCTATTCCCACCTTGCTTTATTCTCTACTGCAAAAGGCAAAAAGCAGATTTTTTATTAGCCAATATTAATAAAACATATTCACAACATATAAAGGAGAATCACCCATCACTAAACAGACAGAAACTCAAAGCAATACCACTGAAATTAAGAACAAGACAAAGTTGTCCACTCTCTCCATATCTATTCAATATAGTTCTTAAGGTTCTACCTAGCACAATAAAACAACAAAAGGAGATCGAGGGGAAACAAATCTGAAACTAAGAAGTCAAATGCTCACTATTTGCTGATGATATGATAGTTTACGTAAGTGACCCCAAAACTTTTACCAAGGAACTCATACAACTCATAAACACCTTCAGTAATATATCAGGATGCAAGATGAACTCAAAAATACCAGTAGCCATCCTTTAAACTGATAATAAATGGACTGAGAAAGAAATCAAAGAAGCATCACCCTTCACAATAGTCACAAATAACATAAAATATCTCAGAGTAACTCTAACCAAACAAATGAAGACATGCATGACAAGAACTTGAAATCTTTGAAGAAGAAAATTGAAGACACCAGGAAATGGAAAGAGCTCTCATGCTCTTGGGTAGGTAGAAATAATACCATAAAGATGTCAATCTTACCAAAAGCAATCTATAGATTCAGTAGAGTGCCCATCAAAATCTCAGCAAAATTCTTCACAGAATTCAAAAGAACAATACTCAACTTCATATGAAAAAGCAAAAAACCCAGGATAGCCAAAACAATCCTATACAATAAAGGAACTTCTGCAGGCATCACAATCCCTGATGTTAAAATCTAATACAGAGTTACAGTAATAAAAACAGCTTGGTGTTGGCATAAAAACAGACAGGAGGAACAATGGAATTGAATTGAAGACCCGGATATAAATCCACACACCTATAAACACCTTATTTTTTGACAAAAAAATCAGAAAATATAAGCTGGAAAAAAGAAAGCATATTCAACAAAAGGTGGTGGCATAACAGGATATCAACATGTAGAAGAATGAAAAGAGATTCATATCTATCACCACGCACAAAACTCAAGTTCAAATGCTTCAAAGACCTCAAGATAAAACTAACCACACAGAACCTCATAGAAAAGAAGGTGGGAAGTATACTTGAATGCACAGGAGACCACTTCCTAAATAATATAGCCCCAGTAGCACAAACACTGAGAGCAACAATTAATAAATGAGACCTCCTGGAACTGAGAAGCTTCTGTAAAGCAAAAGACACATTCGACAAGTAAAATGATAGCCTACAAAAAAAGAAAAGATCATTACCAACTCCAAATCAGAGAGAGGACTGATCTCCAAAATATACAAAGAACTCAAGAAACTGGTCATCAAAAGAACAAATAATCCAATTCAAAAAATGGGGTACAGAGCTAAACAGAGAACTCCCAATAGATGAATATAAATGGCTGAAAGACACTTAAGGAAATGTTCAACATCCTTAGTCATCAGAGAAATTCAAATCAAAACAACTCTGCGATTCCATCCTACACCTATCAGAATGGTCAAGATCAAAAACACCGATGACAGCTTATACTGGAGAGGATGTGGGGTAAAGGGAACACTCCTCCATTGATGGTGGGAGTGCAAACTGGTTCAGCCACTTTGTAAATCAGCATGACGATTTCTGAGAAAATTAGAAAACAACTTACCTCAAGATCCAGCAATACCATTTTTGGGTATATACCCAAAAGATGTTCAATCATACCACAGCGACACGAGCTCAGCTGTGTTCATAGCAGCATTACTTGTAGTAGCCAGAACCTGGAAATAATCTAAATGTCCCTCAAGCAAAGAATGGATAAAGAAAATATGGTACATTTACACATGGAGTACTACACAGCAGAAAAAAGTAATGACACATTGAAATTTGTAGGCAAATTGATGGAGCTAAAAAACATCGTAATGAGTGAGGTAAGCCAGACCCAGAGAGACAAATATAATACATACTCACTCATAAGTGGCTTTTAGACATAAAGGAAACAAAAAACAGTCTACAATTCACAACCCCAAAGAACCTAGACAGCAAAGAGAACCCTAAGAGACACATACATGGATCTACACAGGAAGTAGAAAAAGACAAGAACTCCTGAGTAAACTGGAAGCATGGGGATCATAGGAAAAGGTAGAAGGAGAGGGGAGCAGAGAAAAATAATTAGCTCAGTAAAAACAATAAATAAACTAAAAACAAAAACAAAAAAAGAAAAAGAACTTAGCTTTCAATGTTTGGAGGAAAAGGCGTGGGAAGAGGGTGAAGTTACCTGTTTTCTTACATTTCCGATCACACTTAAAGGCTTTTAAGTAGGCTTTGCTTAAAAGTATCAATCCCTTCAATCTTTAGAGGTGTCTTTTTACGAATTCCTTAGTGTGGTGAAATATACTTAGGTGTTTGTAAGGTTTTGCTGGAGAAGACATAGGTTAGGGACTATAATCCCTCTGTTTGTGTGGCCAGCTAGGATTCCACTGCAGAAATATTTCTCTGGAACTGACTGAAAGAATTACTTGAGACATGGTGGTTCTTTGAAGTTTTGGTGTCTACACTCTTTAGAATGGGCTAATCAAAACAAAATCTGTACTATTTTTCTTAAATGTATGTGGCACTAAAATGCAAATTGACTGGTTTGATTACTGTTATGATTCTTGGTTTGTGGTATAAAGATTTATTGATGTAAATGACAGGACAAACTCAGTACTTCTTAGTGGCCACTTTCCTGATGACCAGCAGGACCTTGCTCAGCATCTCTAGTCTTGGGCATCTGCTCTCTGAACATGAGAGCCTGCCTTGTAAATTTTGAGCAGCACTATGGTGTGTCTGCCAGCTTGTGACAACCACTCACCTCCCAGATCATATCCCTCATTAACTGGGTATGCTTGGTGAGGTGCTGCTGCTCCTCAATGGAAGCTATAACCTAATAGTAACATTATTTTGACCACATATAAAGTGGTTTAAAGTTATCAAAACTTCAAGGAAAACTGTGGTTCTTTATCAGTTATTCAGGTATTATGAGACTAGCACTGCTTACTTAGATGTTGAATATATGTGAGACCCCATGTAAACAAAGATTATCTTCACAGTGGTAATGAGGGTACTGTGGCCTTACATGATCTCCAGCCCTGCACAGTCTACTTTTTAAGGTAAGAAGTCTGTTCTGTACAACCTCCAGCCATCCTGGAAACCAGTCAAGACTCCTTAACCTATGGGAGTTTAGTACTTAGAATTCCTGAAGTCAGCCTGTCTATTTACCAGCAAAGTGCCCTTTCCTTCCAGCTTCAAACAACCCCACCTCCATACTCTTGTAAGCAGCCCTAGTTTAACTCATTAGGTTACCCAGAAAAGAAAGGCCATGAAGGTAAAGAGTGGGAGACTATTGGGAGTTAGAAGGGAGCAAAAGAGAATAGTGGGAAAGAAGGGATTTGATCATTTATGAAAATGCCATAATGTGAGCTGTTACTATGTATAAACAATATATGCTAACAACAGAACAACAAAACGTGTCTAGAAACACAATCTTGCAACTCAGTACTTGAAAGTAATGACAATTGCTGTTACCCTTTCAGAGTCACAACCATAAGAGATGCAGAGCACAGAAATGTGTCTGAAGTGGTTAGTTTCACAACACCTGGCTGTGAACCAGACCCTCCACTTGCACCCAAACTAATTAGCAGAACCAAGAAGAGCCTGAATCTGCAGTGGAAAGTAAGGATTTTACTGACAAAAGCATCTCAGTATGACTTTAAAACACTCTTCAGTATCTTGAATTTTAAAGATGGATTATGCATGCTTCATCAAACTTACTTCTCTAATGCTTCTCTTCACAATGCTCTTTCTCTTCACTCTGAGAGGTCCTGCCAAGCAAATTGAGAAATGTCAATGGAACATAGATTATTAATAAAAAGTGAACTGCCCTTTCCAGCAATTAATTTTGGTGGAAGTTATCACAGTAACCAATAAATAAATCTGCATTTTCTTATCTATCAATTTTAATTTCATTCCTTTAAAACAGTGTGAAAACAGAAAGTATAAAATCAATGTGTGTATTGTAGACTGTAAAACATGTATTCTAACCTAAAATCTGAATTGTCATGAAAGCAAATATCCAAGAAATTTACAGTAATTTATACCAGTTTAAATGCATACACATAGGTATATAAAATGCAACACATATAAATATTATGTGAAAATAACCAAACATAATTTTATCATTCTGATCTTTACAGGATTCCAAAGATAATGGATCTAAAATAAGCAGCTTTCTTTTGGAGTGGGATGAGGTATGCACATTATGTTGATTTTATTTTTGTTAAAATACTTTTTCATATGACATATGCAGATTACTGTATCCCCACCCTCAACTCCAGGTCCCCTACGCATCTCCCATGCAAATCCACAGATTTTCTCATTCCCCTTAGAAAACAGGCATGTAAACAAGAAAGAAGAAAACAATAATAAGAGGGGCTGGAGAGATGGCTCAGTGGTTAAGAGCATTGTCTGGTCTTCCAAAGGTCCTGAGTTCAATTCCCAGCAACCACATGGTGGCTCACAACCATCTGTAATGAGGTCTGGTGCCCTCTTCTGCCTGCAGGCATACACACAGACAGAATACTGTATACATAATAAAAATAAATAAATATTTTTTAAAAAAGAAAATAATAATAAGATAAAATAATAACAAGGAAAGCTGAATAAGACAAAAAAACTACATGAAGAGAAAAAAAGAGCCAAAGAAAAAGCACATATAGACATACAGACCCACGTTAGCACACCTTGAAATCTCGTAAGGATCTAAAGCCATAATATCTAAGCCAAAGATCTATAGATATTTTTTAAATGCCCAGACAAAGCATTAGGAGTCACAAAAAAAATCTTCAAAAATACTATTGAGTTCATTTTCTATTGGTCAACTACTGCTGGGAATGGATCCTGCCCTTGAGTATTTTGGATATCCAGTGAGACTCCATGGGAGAAAATGAATTGTTCCTTTGCAAGCACTTATCAACTGGAGACAACTTCCGGGTATAGGATGAGGGCTTCTGTCCATTTTCACCTCTTAGTGCAGGAACCCCATCGGGCTTAAACCTCATGCACAGATACCTTTAAAAATCATTCACCTGATTATGAATGATTAACACTATGATGACTATGTGTTGTTAAGGATACTATTTTAAAATATTCTAATATATTGTGTGCATTGTCAAGGGTAAAGGTGAAGAATTCAAAATTTGCTACAGTGGTCCCATGAAACAGCACAAGATCTTTAAACTGACCGCTTCTACGAAGTATTCGTTCAGATTAGCTGCCAAAAATCACTTCGGCTCCAGGTACACTGAATATTTTTACTATTGAAAAGTCTACAGTGCTATGAGATCCTGAAACTGGTGTTTCCATTTTAACATATCCTTTTAGCAATTTCAGTGAAGTAGCCGTCTTCTACACATCAGGAAACACACCTCCTGCACCGCTGCCACCTAAGTTGAAAGAAGCGGGAGCCCATATTTTGTCGCTGGAATGGTGTGCCCCAACAAACCCAAACCCAAATGACACTCTCACTTATGTACTCGAAATGGAGGAACCAAGATCTGTAAGTTTCCTGTTTGGGGCTATGATCTTTAGCCTTATCTCTCAATACCTTTTTATACTCGCTTCTCACTTGGAGGGGGGAACCTTGAGTCCCTGTGTTCTGAATGGGATCAATGCAGAGGCACTGTTGGGCATAGGCCCCTCATCCTCAACTAGCTGAAAGGAACAGCAGCATCTCTGCACTCTGCTATTCTATTCAAAGACGTCTGTTAGTATTTTCAGCTCCAGCCCTGTTATGGGTGACTCTCTGTGGTCACAGATATCTTTCAGAACCTTTACACAATTCTGCCAAGCTGTCCACCTTCATCTTAGTTTCCTTGTGCCGGTGGGCAACTATTTCATCCCACTGGGAACTTTCAATTTAAACAGCAATTTAAATTGAACAGTCAATTTAAACAGCAGCCACAAATTACTATGTACAAGCCACAAAATGTTAAATAGAGGAGACAACATTGAGACGTGTTCTGGGTTGTAACTAATAGGCTACTTGCTCTTACATGTGCTATCTCATTATGTTGCGAAAAATGGAACATCTAAAACTAAAAATTCTCTCCATTGTCTATTGAAACTAACTTCTCTCATACAATACATCCCTAATACAACACCACTACTCCAAGATCCACCCCATCACATACACACACACACACACACACACACACACACACAGATACACACACACCCCTCCCAGATCTGCTACTCCTCTGGTTCCCTTCAAAAAGGAGCAGGCCTCCAACAGACAACAAGAAAAGACAGCCAAACAAGATACAATAAAACAAGTCAAATCTCTCATATAAGAGCTGAACAACGCAACTCAGTAGGAGGGGAAAAACTTCCAAGAACAGGCAAAAGAATAAGAGATACACCCCATTGTTAGCAGTTATAAAAAAGCATCAAGCTAACAGCAGGAACATGTATGCAGAGGAACTGGTGCAGACCCTTTGGGGTTCGAAAGTCTAAGGCACTTTCTCAAGACCATTAAGGTAGATAGTAAGTTAAAGCTAGAACTTGAATCTAAGCTTCGTTCCTCAATTTTCTGTCCTCCATTTTCAGGGATTGGGTTTTAAACCTAAATACAATGGAGAAGACCTCTCCTGCACTGTAAGAAATCTTCAGAGAAATACTACATACAAGTTTCGGGTATGTGGCATGATTTATAAATTAATGTTCTGTTTCCATATAAGATTAAGCTCTTTACTGGAATAAATGCTGTTTTTTTTCTTTGAAATGAAACTTTACTTTGCATTTATTTCTTGGAAATTCTTACTCAGCTGGCATATTGCACATTATCAAACTAGACATTTATTTCCAATGTTCAACAAAATATTCTCTTATATACAAACAGATTTTTGCTTACAATCTGGAAGGAAGAAGCAACCCCAGCAGAGAAGTAAAATATTCTACTTGTCCAGTCAAGCCTAGATACCCAAAAAAACCATATGTGGTGGGAGCAATCCATGCACGCCAAGTAAAAATTGGATGGGGTAAATAATTCTTCTATGTCTAAATTTGTTCTGCCCATAATTATTGTTGAGAAGAAATCTTTCTGCAATTGCGTTAAGCTTATTAAAATGTTCCCATTTGTTTGTGAAATACTCTGCCATATAAATGAGTTTATAAAAACCCTATTATTTTGTCCTAATTTGCTATTAAATTTCCTATAGCTAGCTTAATTATTCACACATGAACCAACATTTAAACTTCATATGGATCCTTAAGAAACTGTCTTCCAAGTAAAATTTTAGACAACATAGGTACCGTAGAAAGAAGTCTGCATCACAGATAAATGTCAGCTTAACCAAAAGTTATATTTAAATACATTTATTGCCTCAACTAGATAAATTAAAGTTATTCATATATTCTTATCATTTTAGTTCCTTACCAAGACCTTTGAAACACTATCTAAATATTTGATGAGTTATATCAAATATATGTAACTTGTACTAGGTTTGTAGATTGTTACTAGTATATAGATATAAATACAACAATAAGTCATGTTTTTATTTTTCTCTGAAAGAAGTTACAACTTATGAGATAAAATTTTAGTGAAAGACATGCAATCTTTTTCTTGAATCACTTACAATATGTTTTTTTTTTTAGACTCCCCCAAAGACAATGGTGGGATGCACATTTCAAGTTACAGTTTAGAAGTCAGTGAAAATTCAGACGGTGGTAAGGCAACACGAATGTTAAAAGATTTTGTTTTGAAATAATCTTACACTCATCAAGAACCTAAGAAAAAATAGTACAGAGTTCCCTAGAAAAACATTGACTTAGCTTCACCTAACAGTAATGTCTTATGTAGCCATAGTACAATTGCAAGAATCAGAAATCAATAGAAATACATACCTGTAAAGCCAAACCACAGGATGTAATTGGAGTCCTTTGAGTTTTGATAAGAAATCGTTACGTACTGATCCCTTATACTTTTGTCTAATTCTACTTGGAACAAAATAATTTATTATAAAAAGAATACTGCATTTCTCTAGGTAGTAGAGGCACGCATGTGTAATCCCAGCACTCAGGAGAGAGAGGCAGGTAAAGCTCTATGAGTTGGAGACCAGCAGGATCTTCAGAGTGAGTTCCAGGAGAAACCCTGTTTTGAAAGCTCCCTCCCCCAAAAGATTATTGGAACCAGTTATACTCTAAGATGGTTGTTTCTTAGCACATAATCATGCATACATTAATTGTTGTAGGGACTTATAAAATTTAGAAATGACCTATGAACAAATTGAGCCAATTTGCTCTGCTTCCTGCAGCAAAATTCTGGAAGATAATCTACACTGGCACTCTCCAGGAATTTCTGTACGATGGCCTCCAACCAGGCACCACATATAAACTGAGAGTCTTTTGGACTTCACCTGTAGGCCAAAGCCAGGTAAGAAATCAGAAAGAGGAGAGTTCTCAAACTGAGGGTTGAAATAAACTGTTATATTACTGAATGTTTTCTAAAGCTGTTCTATAATTTAGTAAAACAGTAAAACACTTTCTATCTCTCAGCCTTCTGATGTATTGACAGTTCAAACACCTGCTCTACCTCCTGCATCTTGTCGCTCACTGCCCTTAAAGAGCAAAACCAAGTGCAAGGACAGAAACCTTCTTGGTAAGTAAGGCTTCCTTACGGGATTGACAACTCTGCCTAAGCTTCTTGTCCAGTGACTTTTGCTTTGAGTGCCTGTGTTAATATCATCAAGCCGAGTTTCCTTTTACTCTGAATTGAATAATTCTTAGGAAGCCAATGCTTGGTAATGGAAACCTGGCTTTTTAATATCTAAGTTAAATTATGAGGTTAATAGATACAATAAGCTTGGCATCTCTAAGCATTTTAAGAGAGAAGTCTTAACTCACTCCACAGTATATTGTATTGTTTTAAGGAACCATTCTGGGCTGGAGAGATGGCTCAGAGATTCAGAACACTCACTGCTCTTCCAAAGGTCCTGAGTTCAATTCCCAGCAACCACATGGTGGCTCAGAACCCTCTGTAATCAGATCTTGTGCCCTCTTCTGGCGTCTAAGCATACATGCAGGCAGAACACTGTATACATAAAAATAAATATTAAAAAAAAGAACCATTCCGAAAAGCTAGAGACTTGGAATGGAGCTAAAAGATAGTGTACATGTTTAGTATAAACAAGAGTGGGTTTAAACACTAGTACCAAAATAATTAATTTGGGGAGGGGAGAACTGAATGCATTTTACATATTTTATAGACAACCATTCCATTAATGGGAACTTGGAAGCAGTTGTGTGTGACACAAAAGCAAAAGGTCCCCGGAATGACAGAAAGGAGTACCCAGGCTCTGAAAAGAAATGTACAGTAAGTAAATGACTTCCTGAAACCCACAGTTTCTGGCTAAAAACATAAAATAGGAGAAGAGAAGTTGCACTGCACAGGTGACCCACCTGTACTTCAGTTCACTTTGAGTGAATACATGCTTGCACTGTACTTGCTGTCCAGGTAAGGAGTGACCAC